>JAODAC010083018.1:0-44396 GCA_027575185.1 Mimaenictus wilsoni | reverse complement strand
ATGCACCCTCGAGGTCCCTATATTTCTTTACCTCGAGGAGTTAGTTTTCTGCTACCGCACGCGCAACATCGTTGTTCTCTTCGTCTTCCCATTGTCAACTATTTCTACTTGTGTAATAATAAATCTACTTGTCATACTTAATACAATTGCATCATCATTCCGCAATCAACGGCACACCGTACCCCACAATACTATCAGCAAAGTCCTTCCTAAAAAAGAAAATTTTCCATCGTCCGTTGGTTTACGTGTATGTACTGTAAATTAACTTGCATTTCGAGGGACCTGTCCAACGCGGAAATTGAATAAAATATTTGAGAAAATGGACAATTTTATATGGATAGTTCATGGGCATCGCCATATTGGCCGAAGAGCGGTCCAGCACCCTCCTAAAATTGGCAGAAGAGGAAAAATCGACGCCAAAAAACAAAAAACCACGTAAAAGTTTAATTTTATTGGGTTCAAGAAAATCTGAACTGGAATTCACACGAAAAAATAATTCAACATCGGCTGACATTCCAACATTTACAAGCATAAGAGATAAGAGGTACCAAATACGAATCAGACAAAAAATGTACAGAACTTGAAATATATTTTCTACAATAAAATAATATAAGAAAAATGTTATTTTCAATTTAAAAACAATTATCTGAAATATTCATTTCTGTAAAAATAAAGTTATATAAAAATAGTTAAATATTATCTCATTGCCAGTTCACACACTCTTATTTTCCGGTTGTGAAAATCTGTTTCCTCTCACATGTGAGGAACGGTGGAATTTGACACTCGCATTTAATTTCAAAGTGATTACCGGAGAAAATTGGCTCTATTCTCTCCAACTTGTCACCGACCTTAAACAATTTCGTCCCATATTTGCATTGTTCCTGATTATCACTCTTTTTGGATGCAGGAGTAATTTTATCAACTTTATCGTCAGCTGTGAAATGAGAATATAAATATTATTCTGTCAATGATAGGCCACGGTTTGCGTATCGTTTCATTATGATTTAACCGTGACCCGAATAGCAATAGGAAGGTAACTTACGGCACATCCAGTTAAATGGACAACAAGCAGTGTTGACATTGAAATATGTAGGCGCACAGTTTTTGTTGATCTTATCAAGACTCTTCATTTCTTCAATACAAGTTTGTTTCATACAGAACGGATCTGTGTATTTTCCGGCCCAGCCTTTACCACATACACATTCCATGCAACGTAAGTTTCCTGGGAAGCGTTCACCTTCCTTGTAGGTATTTTCTCCAACTTTGCAAGTATCAAAGGGAGCTGAACGCTGACCCGTTGCACAGCAATGATTCAATGTGTAAGTATAGTAATTACCGGACTTGGGACGAACCCCTAACCATTCTGGACAATCTAATATTGCGCACTCTATTTGATCACTAAAATAAATAAAAAATATATGTATATACTAATATCTGGAATAAAACAACATTTTTACTCTCAGTAGATATCAGTAGATATTTTGTCTTAAAAAAAGTATGATTTGTTAAATTTCCAGTCAAAGGAAAATCATGCATTTTCCATGATTAATGATGCTGTGAGGAATTCTATTGCCATGTAAATAGAATATATCGAAATAAATGACTTATTAGATAACCCTGATATAAAATAGTGGTGATACTGCCATAATATATTATTCGATAAGAAGTAATTATGCAATATTAATTACTTACGTGCTCTCACAACGACATCCTATTTTACAATTACCATAGGTCTCCTGCTTGGGAATCTCCTGTCTTATATTATAGATTTCACCCTTAAACGTGCATTTTCCCTGTGGCCGATTAGCAATATTCGAACAGTCATATTTTATAGGACAGCAATCGCCGGGTTTGGCATAAATTGGTACACATTGCAAATCCTCATAAATTGCCACCGGATGATCACATCCTTCAGGACATGCTCCTGTCGAGTAAAACGATTTAAAATATCTGTATATTGTAAAAAGACTTGGCATTAAAAAGTACTAACCGAAAACCATAGAAAATACACCAACCAAGAATAGAGTTGACCTCAACATCGTGTGATTTGTAGAATCAGACTGAACCGTACAGACGAAATTCGTCCTCTATTTATACGAAATTTCAGTCGTATCTACCATAACAAAAATAACAACTTATCACAATTTAATGTAAGCAATGAATTGAAAAGGATTTGTGAAAAAGCTGCGGATGTACTGTTCTGCATCAGAAAAATAAATACCTACAAGTTGGTAAAATGTATTCACATGAATAGTAGATATTAATTAAAATTCTTATAATTACTTTATGATTAGATTTGATTTTATTCAATGCAGACATGAAAATACAATATAGAAAAGTTTCCCTCTTTGCAATCTATGTAAATATTTGCTTAATCACACAAGTAAGGAATGGAGGAATCTGGCAGACGCACTTTATTTCAAAATGATTATTCGAGGAAATTGGCTCAATTCGTTCCATTTTATCGCCAATATTAAACAATTTTGAGCCATACTTGCACTGCTTCTGGATGTCGCTTTTCTTGGAAACAGGAATAATTTTATCCTCAATCTTTTCGTCAGCTATGTAAATAAAAAAGTGAAAATAATCTTGCGCAATTACGATTTTTCTAATCATGAAGTTTTTTTAAATAAATATTACTTACGACAAATCCACTTGAAAGGACAACAAGCCGTTTTAACATTGAAATATGTCGGTGCACAGTTACTTTTAATCTCGTAAAGATTCATCATTTCATCAGTACAAGTACTTTTCACACAGAACGGTTCCACAAATTTGCCATCCCAGTTTTTATCGCAAACGCAATTCATGCACCGCGAGTCTCCATCAAATCGTTCGCCTTCTTTATATGCATTCTCGCCGACTTTACACATTGCTGTTGTTTTGGAATCAAGTGAACGCTGGCCACTCGCACAACATTCATTTAAAGAATAAGTATAGTAATTACCAGATTTGGGACGTGCTCCCAACCATTCAGGACAATCCAAGATAGCACACCTTATAGTATCGCTAGAATTGAGTTAAAAGTTATTTATTATTGAATCACATCTGAAATCAATTAAGACAATTAACAAATACAAAACTACAATCCGAAGTTAATTTCAACTAGTGCTTTTATATGGATAAAAGCACGGATAATATGAAACATAATATGAAAAGAGTATTTACGTCTTTTTGAAACCCCAAAAAAATAAGTTTGGGCTATTTCCACTTTTTCTTTTGTAAATACAATCAGTTTTAAGTAAGGATGCATTTCCTACCCTTTTCCTATTTCACCGAATAGTCCTAAATTGGGACTGATTTATAGTCGTGTTGCTACACAACATATGCTCCTTGAGTGGAACTCCTCGAAATCTCATTATCAAAGTCATAATATAGAAATGTTAACCGCGCAATTGCTCTTCACCTCGAATGGCTACCTTCCAGCTGTCATTAGGAATAACCCAGAAATAACTATCGAATTAGAATGTTAGGCAGGTTTGAAGAAGTGCACTTATTATTACTTTTTATTGTCATTTTAAATTAACATAGCAAAGCTGCCATTTAGCAATTACCAATATCATCTAAAGAATTGAATTATATGAAAGGAAATTTATAGGAAGATACATAACAATTAGTAAAACGTAAAAAAAAGTAGATAAAAACTTACGTGCCCGTACAATAACAACCAATTTGACAATTTCCGTAAGTTTCCTCCGTCGGAATTTCCTCCTTCAATTCATAGACTTTACCTTTATAAGTACATTTTCCCTCAGGACGATACGCAATATTAGAGCAATCATATTTTATAGGACAACAATCAGTGGAATTGGCAAAAATTGGTTCACATTGTAAATCCTCGTATATGGCCGTAGGATGATCGCACCCTTTAGGACAAGCAGCTGCAACCAACAAACATGTCAATAATTTTTAGTAATTTAAAATATTTTTTTTAATAAGTAACCATAAGCTATAGAAAGTACACCGACAAACAGTAAATTTGACTTCATCATGCACTCAAAAATCACTGAACGTGTCACGCGTAGTCGAACACTATTTATACAGACACGACATCCATAGAATTGAATATTCCTATTAGTTCGATGTATAAGTTATATATGATAATAAACATTGTTCAATATAAGTCCTTAACGACTTCTAGGACGTCCTAGATTAGAAATTGGCAAAATGTATCCCATTGATTTCATTTTTTATAGGAATTAATAACATTGCAATCCGGGATTTCACAAAAGTTTGCAAAATGAAATTTGCAATTGTTTGCCAACGTTTGCGATCATAATTACATAATAATGTCAAAGATAAATAGCGCCGAATTAATAATACAATATATAAACATTTTCCTTACCTGTACAGAATGATAATATATCACATTTAAAACCTGCGCGACCGGCTCCGGCGTATCGGGTGAGTACCGGAATCATTTAATGCTATTACACTCCAGCAGGTTTATCCTCATAAAATCCTAATGTAACGTGGAGCGAGAAGCAAGCAAAGAGGAAACAAACATTATTGGAAGATACAATCACTGTACAAATCGATGAAAACCTGATTCTCATTTTTAAAAATTTTCGAAATAACCAATACGCATAAAAATAGAACTTTCAACAAATAACCAATACAGTGGGGTGTTACAGAAACTAAAACATCGTATTTTACGCATAATTCTTTATTTTCTACTGGTGACACTCATTTCGGGCAACTTTCTTCCTATTTTATAGATTTTATTTTATAAAACTTAGCGAGATGTGATCGATAAGTTGTGAAATATATCTATTTTTTAATGTGTAGTTCTGCTACTTTTATAACACAGTAAACACCATTTTAAGGTCAATTGTCGGTAGCAATTTATCAAACTGTAAATGCCACGCACTACATGAGCATTCAAGAGCAGTGGGATAAACCACTAAAATCAATGTTAAAAGAACAATGAAGTACAACATGCAACTTATTATTTGAAACGATAAATTAATCTTTTACTTGTATGGATGTTATTTATTATTGATATTTGAATGCTTTTCTTCTATTAACGGCGTTATGTACTAGTTGAATTGAACAATACTGATTATATCTATTGTGTTCTCTGGATATGTCATAAATCCTGCATCTAAACCTTTGAGGTTTCTTCCCACATACAAATCTGCAATGCACATGTGTGCTATAACTCCAAATACTCTTAGGGGACTGTCACGCTGACGACTTCGGCATCGTGCTTATATGCTTAACGAAAATACTTAAAAGGAGATGAAGAAACTCGAAGAAACAACCTATCTCCTTTTAATACATGAGTCTGACAAAGGAAACCACGAAAGAAGCGACGCGACTCAGTAGTCTGAAAGCCACCTTAGTCTTCGCAATTTGGTTTTTTGCAGTTTTGTAAAGTCTCCCCTTCCCGCTCAGCTTGGCACATCCCACAATCCTACTTACGTCCTACTAACCAGTCACTGCGCTCCGCGCAGTCCAACCCACTCACGAGCAGCATTAACCTGAGCAGAGAACAGCAAAACTAAAATAATTTGACATATCGATGTTAACTCGCAATTTCTTGTTTTCAGTCCCTGCAATAAAATGGATAAGCAAAACTTCATTAATATATCTATTTTCTCAGTAATACAATAAGTAATATTAAAGCAAATGTTACACTTCTAAACGTTTTATTATAGAATAATATATTGACAAAACAGATTCCATCACATTACAATAATAATAAAATTCAGTGACAATTCCCGAAAATCAAAGCACACTATCATAGGAATGCATGCAACCGAAATCTATACTGAAAATAACTCCAAAACTAAACAATCAAAATCATCAAATAAAATAAGTTCTTTATACTTCACTTCAATGTTGTCTATATTCAAATCGGTTGAACAAATTGAATGTTAGCGATATCATGCGCTTCTGTAGTGTGTAGTTGCACGACAGCGGTTTCAACTATCTCCCTCAACCGGACACCAATGCTGAATTGTTCAACTGATAAAGTTACCAAGTGAATCACACAAATAATTCAGCGATGCGCAAGTCGTGAATCAACTTGGTATGCACATGATAACGCTTCGCCACCTTTTATGTCTGATTAATAATATTTATTACATGTTAATATATATTTAAAAATATTGCATTTTTCCTACTGGATGCAAACACAGCCCTCCGGAATCGACAACCCTAGCCTGTACTTCAATTTGGCCAATCATACAACATGTGTTTTAACAAATTCCACGTCCCCACATGCTTATCTAATATTTTCGAATAACTGAAACTAATCGGAGAAAACATTAAATCGAACAATCCAAAATAGAATATAGAAACTTGTCTATGCTGACGTGTTACTTACTAGACAAAACGGACAACATACAAATATTACGTTTATGTTATTTTCAAACAGGATGTATACATAATTCTTACGAAATCGAGTATGATAATATTTGTGGTTCAGTGGTTTACGTTTATATAGTTTTTGCACTCGGATTTAATGTTGTTCGAAACGAGGGGGAGGAGGGACGCTGAATATTTCTTTGCTGACAATTTTTCTGTGTAATCGCTAAGTAGTTTGTAATTGTGTGTGTCGATAAGAGGCGCGACGTTACTCACACTTGCAATTTGAAACATCGCCTCGGTTTATTTTCCTTAATTTTGCAGTTGTTGAGAGTGTCTACACCCGCGAAAATATCAACGCTGAACGAATGTTTATAGATTCTTTTCGTAGTCTTCAACATCTTTGATATTCATGATGTCATATTCCATTAGATTCTTGCCGGCAAACTCAGCAAACTTGGCGTCGTGGGGCAACTCAGCCGATCTCTTCCAAACTATGAAATAAAATAAAAACGTTACAATAATTATGTGTAGAATGTAGATAATTTATCAACATTTAAAGTTTGCTTACTACCATGGCCTTGTGGAAGGTAAAACTGATATTTTTAACAAATAGAACTAACGATAAAAAGCAGTACATGGGATAAGCAAGTTTTCTCAGAAAATTCACGACATTTGGAAGCAAATAAACTTAGTAGGTCGTCAATGTTAATCAAAACAAACTGATAAACACTTCCAATGTTGTCCAAACACACAAAGTAGTTTGGGTTCAAAATGTAAGGAAATATCGATACTTATGGGTATCAATAACTACAGAGCCACCTGATAACCTTTAAAGTCGTTGCAGCAGCTTATTAATTGTTAATACATCAGTTACAAATAAATGAATACGATACTTTCAGTTTTTTAGTTTATGTGTTCATCTGTTTGCTGAATAATATGTCTGGGATGAGTAACATTTTTTATTAGCGGGACAATATGTTGAATATTTTTGACATACCGCACAAACCGATCATATGGTGATTTTACGTACAAAAATGTACGACGATGGTCCTTTGAACTCATCCTTGTACTATGACGAGACGATGAAGATTTATATATTTTCGATAAATTATATTTATCCAAATCCGAAAGATTTATATGAAGATAGGTTTGTTAAAATCAAAATAAGTTTAGTATTGCAATATGGTTTTTCGAACAAATAAAATTCGAGGCTCAATTAAGCAAGGAGTCAGTTATATCAGTACTTCCATGTGAAATAAAAGTCTGCAATAAAATATATGAAACTTACCACCAGTTACGTATTTCTCCAGCTTATAGATTGGCATGCCCTGGCAGGCGGCAGCAATGTATACACCAACTTGCTGCTCATCGTCAATATCCAGAGGTGGTAATTGAACGCGGTATGTTTCACGGATCACCTGCGTATCCACCTTATAGTAGCCATCCCACATCTTCTCGATAAGATCGCGTAGAGAACGAGGCGGCAGCGTATTGTTACGGTCAAGCGGCATAACGAAGCAGCGTCGGCCGCTGGTGTCGACGATTCCTGTTTTGTTGTTGTTGAAATCATGCACGAAATGGCCGACACGTCCGTCTTTGAAGTCCGGCACGGTGATTTTCTCATACGATTCGTCGTAAGTGTCGATCTCAAATTCCTCGCGGAACGTGTTACGCAGCGTCTCGAGTTCTCCAGCCATGTCCTTCGTGATGCGTTCGAGGTACTCGTCCATGGCATTACCACCGTTGTCATTCCCCACGGAGAAATCATCCTTGGTTTGCAGGTACATCGCCTCGTTCATATCATACGGCATCGCCGCCCAGCCTTTGAAAACTTGCGAACGTAGATATTGACGATAGAGATGCGTCCCGGCAAGTATACCAACACCGACAACGACGAGGGCTGTCATCAGCAGGCAGAGCGTGGTAGTCGTGGAGACTCGTCGTGCACGTGTCTTGAGAATAATGATGGACGGGTCCACATCACATTGTGATTCGACATCATCCTCACGAGGCTAGAAAGAATGATATTCATTTCAGATTCAGAACCTAGTATATACATTAAATAAATGAATGTAAACTAGACAAGAATAAACAACACATCATTAGCTAATCAATTTATTGTGCCTGGGACACAACGGGAAACAACATATCGCAGTAGATTAAAGTGCAAACACTAACGTTTGTTAGTAATGGACGTTTTTACTTACAGCTGTAGGTGGCTGACTGGCAGGAGCGAGAGGCTTCGCTTCCTTTTTCTCGGAAAGTGGTTTTGTAATAATCGTCATCGTCGAAGATGTAACGTGCGGCGCTCAACAAATTACGGTGTCGGCAGTCTAAATGTACACGGTGGTGTTTTGTAAGCACAATGTGTTATGGATACCACGAGCAAACGTCGGGAAAATCGATCGATGGCACACTAGAAACGCGCAACGCAAATCAGACTGCGATTATGTGTGTGCGTTTGTGATTTCTCCCTGCCAGCTGGAAGAAGCGACACATGCGCAGTATGAATGTGACACTCACGTGATTGTATTATGTTTAGAAACGTAGGGAAAACAATGATATTCAGCGTGATATTACGATTATATAAAATATATACATATTGAGTAAATTGTTAAATTTTTATCATGTTCACCAGAAAAATATGCACACAGATTATGTTTACTCCTGAGTCAACGCCCTTCCATATATTATTTTTCTGTTGAAATATTGTGATTTTAACTACATTAAACTGGAAGTTATTAAAATAAATATATTCCACATTGTTTCTGTAGTATTTTTATATCCTTATTGTAGTGACGCTATGTTGAAAGGAATTTCTCAATTATTTACTGGATATTTCTAAAAAATACCTGTTTATTATTGTGGTTTAATCATTAAAAGTAACTAAAAATTAAGGTAATAAATTAATCTGAACTAATTTTGACGATTTGTACTCGTTTTTGGGACCAATAATACTTTTTAAAAAATATAGCTTGTGCTAATGAGTGGACATTGGGGTCACACTTTGGAACATTGACCACCCATGGAAGTTGAGGAGAAAATCGTATGAGGCAGTTGGATTGGCCGGAGAGGCAGTAGATCAACACCTCCAGGAAGGTGCATTAGAATTGAATGCCTGTAGGGTGGAAGGAAAGGTAGAGCACCAGGACCGACAGGGAAGAACTAAGGAAAGCAGCCTGGATATCTGAAACAGCAAGGGAGGCGACCTGTTCATATAGCGGACAGATAAGTAATCTGAGGTATGCGAAGGGCTGGAAAGGGAATAGGCAAAGTGTAGTAAGATGGTAGAAGTGTGTATGTGTGGCTGAATGATAATGGCAGTAGGGTGGAAATACTGAAAGCACTGAGAGGAGAAAGCTGAGGCACAGAAACAGGGTGTAGAAGGAAGAATAGTGATTTAAAGAATTCTAATTATGTTTATTTTAGATGTGTTTATATGAACATTTTTTAAGATATGAAGAGGATTAATCAAAAACAATACTGAGAACAGGAATGAAATAACCAGAAAGTAAATCGTTATGGTTTATTAAACGATAATAGATCAAATTGTGTCTATCGCCTTTTGGAAGATTTCCGATATGTTCTATCTTTACTTCTCTCCCGTCTACGGTGACTCCTACTTCGACTTTTTTTTCGACGTCGAGGGTGTCGTTTTACTTCATTCAAAGTTTTATCAGATTTACTTGACGATGGTTTTGGACTTGATTTTGACCAAGACCGACGAGAAGATATCACATGTTCAACTTCTTTTAAACGTTCCAAAGAACGTCTAGATGTGTCTATCTCTGGAGATGATGACCATCTCCAATTTCGTCTTTCACTAAAATTATGCAATACATAAATATATTCGATATTTAATAAACCACTAGGAACGAACCTCTCATTCCAATCATCCTTTGGTCTATATTTTATTGTAGTTTTTCTATTGTTGTCAGGATGCGAATCTAGATATTTCATAAATGCATTGCCAGGATTTCGTAAGACGTGGAGAAAGTTGCATACACTGCCTTTCGGGCAACAACGTCGATGAAACAAACCACAAATTGCTGCTTTCCACGAGCTGATTTTGCAGAACTCCACATTTAACTGTCGCCCACCATAAAATCTTCCTTGAAACTTTCGATAACTCTTCATTGCTTCTCTGGGACTTGTATATTCCACATAAACATTGCCCCTAAGATGTGGTTCTTTGTTACAACATACTTTAAATTGATGTAATTCTCCAAATAATTCAAATTCCGGGATAACATCATGGAAAAACTCTTTAAAATGTGCATAAATCTCTTTGTTTTCAAACTCTAGAGACAAATCCCCATGTTCATTCTCCTTTGCATCTAAACTGTAGTGCGAATAAAAATTTCTGATCAATAATACTGCACTAATTGTCGGTCGTTGATGATTCCTGGAACATATGTCTCCAAATCTGCAAGCCCCCGTTCTACTAAAGAATGGACAGATCGTTTTTCCTGGATTTGTCTCCATAAGAGCATTTAATTCCTCGGGCATTTCAGCATTATCATTCAAAAATGCATCAATCTGTTCTTGTAATCGTTTCTCACTTAAATACTTCTCTTCTTCTAACCTTTCCTTTTGTTCTTTTAGTGCTTTTAATCTCGCTTGCTCCGCTTCCCATTCCTCTTTGATTTTGATATTTTGCAAAAGTCTCACTTCCTGTGCCTTTCTTAATTTTAGTTGTAACAATTCCCATTTTTCTTGGTTTTCTTTTTCTCTCAATTGGAAAAGAGCTTCACGTTCTTTCAATATCCTTAACTCTTCAGCAAACTGAAAATCCTCAAGTTGGTTCTGTTCTTCCAACCAAAGTTTATAAGATGGTGATTGTTCTCTCCGCAAATTTTCTACAATAAAATTCTTACATTAAAAGTCAGAACGTTTAGGGTACTAACCTTCTGCTTCCTGTTCGCATTTTATAACTGCAGAAGCTTGTCGTCTTCGTTTCCGTTGGGCTTTCTTCGCTTCTTTTCTCCATTCCGAATGTCTATATAAGGATTAAGAAAAGGTAACCTGTTTCTTGTAATGATACTTACTGCAGTCAACAGGAGCATGAATTTGTTTAAAAAAGGATACCTACTTCCCCATACTGTTCTATGATAGTTACTATTGTAACAAGTAAGATTACAATTTGTCTGCAGAAGAAATTGAACATATACTTGTTTGCACTTAGATTACAATTACTTCAATTCAAAGACTAATGATATGCTGATATATCATCTGTGGTTATGCTTCATTTTGAGTATGGTTTGTATCACAGATCATATACACAATTCGACATGTGTGCGCAAACCAAGTTATAGATCAATGAATGTAAAAATGTTTTAAAGTAGGAACCGACGCAATCGCGATATTATTGAAAAGCAGATGACGCCACTATGAACGAATAGTCATAAAATCAACCTTAGTCGGCCATTACAAGTTGAGTAGTGCTCCCTTATAAATACAGTTATACATAAACATGTATACTTCTCTTCGTTGCAATTTATTAATAAAAAAAATCATAAGTATAACCAAAGCTAATATAAATTCGTATGTAACTAATCACCCTTATTAATTACACTTACTGGTTGGAAGTAAAAAATTAAAACAAAACATTCATTCTATATTTGGAGAACATTCTTGAATATAGATCTATTAATTATTCAGTGCTTCAATTTTGAACCTTCCTTAAACGAAAAACATAGGTTTATCCTCAATAATACACTCCTGTACCCTCAAATCGTTCTGCTCACGACTCAAATTTCTGGTATTAATTTGACCCTTACCATCGCAATACGCTTTACCTCTTGCTGCTGCTAAATGAGCATAGTAAGTCGGAGCCGGATAGCTCACTGAACGAGTGCATCTTGAAAACATATGACACAAATAGTATGTTAGTTCCTCAAGGCTATCATCTGAAATATCATTGTCGTCCCAAAGAGTCACGTACTTGGTGGGCTTCGCTACCCCTTGAATACTAGCATGCGATACCAGATAGAAATCCTGTCTGGTCGGATGCGTAATAGCCTTGTCTACAATTGTGCCCGCTGGTACATTGCAGTTTTTGTCCTGTGAGATTTTAGGATCAACCGGGAAAAACCGGGTGTGATGACGTTTCTGCACGACAATAAACGTAATCGGAGGCTCATAATCCTGCCCCATCGACTTACACGCCCTACGCATAGCTTGCAACTCAGCTTGAAGAACGGCTTCGAACTGACCTGTAGACACACCATCGCGAAAGATAATAATGCGATCGGGTTTCATCTGCCTATTTTGCCTATAGAAGCGCATCAAATGCCTTTTCGTAAATTCTTCCATGTTTGCGATAATTTCTTGACCAGGTGGCTGTAATTCCCAGCAGAGATTATAACCAAACGCGCCCGGACAGTGACTTGCGGTCACCGCGGCCACACTGAATCCATCCTTTACATCCGGACTCGGATGTGTAACATCGGCGCCCATTAGCATAACGTAATGGTTCAGCATCACCCCCGGTGGTCTTTCAAACATATGATTCGAACCAGCCAGCTTGGCGTTCACTTTCATCAATATGTTCTTCATGGTCATGTCGTTCATGCGCTTTTGCAGGGTCATACTCTTAATGCACTGAGTCAAGCAGCCGACAGAGACTTCGGAAGCGAGTTTCACGCATGCATACATGCGATCGTTGTTGCCGGGCAGCACGACGAAGATAAGATCGAGTCCTTGCTGTTTCACGCCCCTAAATATCTCCTTGAGATCTTCAGTTTCGCGTCGTGGCCGCACCTGCATGGTACATTCGGGACTTCTGCCAATAGGCTTGTAGCCACCCATGTCCATGCCGAGGTCACGACCCGAACTTTGCACCAATTGCAACAACTTTTGAATGTCTTGGGCACGCACGTAGCGATCCAGATTTAGGACTGTCCAGCCAGTGCGGATCTGGCCGCTGACATAAAATTGGCGAGGATTCCAGACACCACGTGCAACACGCTCAGATCCAGTACGATAGCGAATAGTAGGTGGCTCCAAAATACGCGCCTCCACCTGCTCCAGTTGGTCACTGATTCGCAGACCAAAGTCGCGCACTACTGCATCAGCATTGTAGTTGGCATTGCGCACGTTATCGACGACTCCCTGCTTGCGGCGATCCGTGTGAGTAGCGCATTCCCGGATCATGTTGCGCGTTTGATTGGCATCGCATTTCCGATTAACAGGTTGTCCTGGTAACACCGTGCACAATTCACAAGGGACCATTACCTGCGGGTTATTAATATACTCGAATACATTCTTCATAATTAAAATTAAGGTATTTCGATAAAAAATGAGCGAAAATAAACATTGAAATTTCACTTATTCATAATTAGAATTTCGCAATAGACTAACCTTACTATTGGGCGAGCCAACCCAGAGCAAAGGCATCTTCGGATATTGAATAGTATATCCTTTCATGTTTTTGTAGTAAGTATATACATCAATCTGACGACCTTCGTGATCAAATCTGTGATCCAAGGAATTTGACTCAACCCCATTCACTCTGTAATTGCGCTTCGATGAAGCATTCTTCGGAATTTCATATTGGACCTAAAATCAATATATTTAATACTGCCCAGGTGCGTACACGTTCATATATTTTACCCTCAAAGTTCGCAAATGCTTCCTCAGGCTTTCCATCATATATGGCGGCAAAGGATTTGCCAAATCTGGAGCATTCCTGCCACCTAACTCATTAATCAATCGAATAATATTAATGGCACTGGGGAAAGCTTTGTTTGCAACATCAATATTAAGAAAGGGTCGCCATCCCAAAATTGCAGATTGATACATTCCTCGATACATGTGCATTCCGCCACCTGATAGTCAAAAGTTGATTTTATTTTTATGCTTAATTGTTAAATAAATCAGTTTTACCCAAATCAATAGTCCGATCAGTAGCTGGCACCGTAAACAAGGAATTGCCCACTACAATCTGCCTTAATGCAAGTGAATGTCGCAATACCACATCAATCACCTGCAAAACAATTGTCGGTGCATCAGTAATGACGTGATTTTGGACCTGTTGGTAGAATTGACGGATCATGCCCATGTTGATTTCCTGGACTTGTTTTATCGTGACCTTATATTCCTTCGCGCGATCATCAAGCATCAGGTTAACATATCCTATTTCATACAATGGAAAAATATCAGATCAGCAGGGTACTAAACTTGTTTCTAACAATGGGAAGAAGTTTGACCGGATAGGACTTCTGAGGAAGGTTTGATTTTGGTCCAAAAAGTTTTGCACACCTTTTATAAGGATATAAAACTTACCACTGATTTCGGCTCCAAACGGCAATGGGCCAGCGCTGAATAAAATCTTCGATCCATCAAAAGCTGGATTACTTTGTGGATAGTGTTGTCTTTTAAATTGCTCCATAACATGGCGCATTTGCTTCTTCGGTTTATCTGGATCGATAACAACGTCGTATTGAATGACAAGTTGCTTAATGTTGCGAAGGTCCATTGCAAAATGATTGGTGTATACTTGAACCGGTCGACCCCTGGAGCCACCTTTGGCGATGACTTCTTTGGATTTGGTTCCATCCCCAGCACCAGCTCCTCCTGTAGAAAAACTCAATGCTGCTGCCCTTTGGCTTAAATCACCATCCCCACCTTTCTGTGGAGACCTCTGTTGGGGTTTCTGGGATTGCTTCTGTGCTTGTTGCTGCTGTGGCCGTTGCTGCTGATGGGGTTGTTGTTGTGGTGTTTGCTGTTGTTGTTGAGGCTGCTGCTGTGGTCTTTGCTGTTGTTGTTGACGCTGCTGCTGTGGTCTTTGTTGTTGTTGTTGAGGCTGCTGCTGTGGTCTTTGCTGTTGTTGTTGAGGCTGTTGCTGCGATCTTTGCTGTTGGGAGGGTTGTTGTGGTGCCTGTTGTCGAGGAGCGCCCCAGGCACTCTCAGCCGGCGGTGAAGCGGCTTGCAGAGGTTGATATTGTGGAGTTTGTGGTCGAGGAGCACCCCAAGCGCTCTGTGTTGGTTGTGGAGCAGCCTGAAATGTCTGTTGGTACTGCTGTTGCCCACCTTGTCCACCAGGATGGTGCTGCTGTTGCCCACCTTGTCCTTGACCGCGACCTCTGCCTTGACTACCACGACCACCTCCACGCCCACCTCCACGCCCACCATCACCACGTCCACCTCCACGCCCACCATCACCACGTCCACCTCCACGATGTTTTCCACTCCCTAACATAATACAATTTAACAATTATGATTTATATTGACATAATCAAAACAACAAATTTGACACCACGTAATGGAATACAGTTATGGTGTAATAGTTCAGATCAAATATACATGTATATTACCGTTATTGCTACCACTAAATCGCGTATGTGGACTTCAATCATGGAATAAAATTATTCTGATAATTATATATTCAAGTGATTAAATTATATCACATGTTATTGTTTATAACACACAAGCAGGTTGACAACGTAAAAAAACACAATATTTTCTTTCACCTGGAAACGCATTTTTTAAGTTATTGAAGTCAGTGCGTCATATGATCGTTGAATAAAAGTCGTGTTAATGTTTCATCAAAAACATTGAGATAATAGTACAAGTGCAACGATTGCGCCATGCTATGTAATATATACTAACCTCTTTGAGACATTTTGTTGTCAGAATAACACTGAGTTAATAAATACGGAGGTAGACTGATCTCTAGCACTAGTACTTTATTAATGGGAATATGAGAAGAGAGAACCTTCAATATATAACTGCTATCAAGTAAACCTGGGAATCACAAATAATAAATACAACGTCACTCAATGACAGCCGTTTAGAAATGTAAAACGAATGAACACATTGGAGCAGTGGTGCCAGTTTAAGACGCTTGTGCACCTGGTGTCAAATATTATTGGCAATAAATTTTAAATATATTTCAAATTGGGCTAAAATAAATTATATCAGTCGAATAATAACTTTCATAATTAATTCTATAAATAATGTATCCTCAAAATACATTGGATAAAGTCATAATTTTAGAATAGAACAGTGATGCCAGTTTTGGACTCTAGTGGTAAATATATTATTTTGGTGGGGAAAAGTTAGAATATATTTGGAATGTAGGCGATGTTACCATGAACAAAAATAACTCGTGGAAATAACTATGGAAATAACTCTGAAGGAAGCCATTTCATATGCCGGGTAATTGCTATTGATTCAAAATAATATTTCATTAGAATGATACGAAATAAATATATTAAATAATGTATAAATTCAAATATTCTTGGATTCATGTTTCTATCGACTTGTAAATAATTTTAAGAGTCCATATAGATAATGAAAGGTTGAGTTTAGAAGAGACGGTTGGTGGGAAGGGCGAGTTGTAAAACGAAGGTACAAGAGCAAACAGGAGCATATTGCAAATGGATATATAGGAGTGAAAGAATGAAGAGATTGAATGACTGTGTCGGAGTGGGCAAAATTGGATCACAATGCGGGAGAGGAAATTGCACAGAAACGCAGGAGATGGTAGCAAAATGGATGTATAACTATGGCATTTTGCATATTAAATTTCAAATTTCGTAATGAACAAAAATGAATATTTAAGAAAACAATTATATTATTCATTATGCATATAAATACAACCTTCTTTCAATTTTCTATACAAGGATATGTATTTCCCTGCGCTAGTTGTACGTCTAACAATAAATTTCTCACAAAACACTGCACGATTTGCAGCAGCAATGCTTAAGGCACCATAATCCAATGCAGACAAGAAGCTCAACACAAACGTATAACAATTATGTGCCTCTGAATCATAATCGTCAGATGTCCAATGAGAATCCTTGCAAACAGTGGTGAGTATATTATCCCAGTGTTCACGCCAAGGCGCATTTACTTGGTCTAAAAGCAAACATTGGTCCCACTCTTTACTCTTATGACGCCTCAATCCATGTTTATCAAATTCAACAATCATTCCGGACGATGTAGTGACGCCAATGTGCAGATCCATTGAATTAAAGTAGTCACTAAATTACATGTGAATTAATACATTTTAATTATTTCATAGTGTGTTCTGCTTACTTTAGAAAATCTCCTGTTGTTGGTTTGATAAACACCGCACAAGGATATTGAGATGCTTTTATAAATGGATATGGTACTCTAAAAATCAAACATTTTATTATGGTGATTTAATATTATTTCGTTTGTAAAACCTAAAAGGCATCAGAACGAAATTGGCATCTGATAGATCATTTCCACATGTTGGACAAGAGTCAGGCAGATCCAGGCAAAATGTTTTTGTGTTGCAATGTTGAAAACACAATATACCAGGATCCATTTGAGCTTTCTAAAATAAAATGTATACTGATAAAACATATTTACAATTACTTACGATAATATTCATTTTATAATGATTTAACCAACATTGTCTTGCACTACACTGGTTTCCGCAAATATTCTTGTAAAGTAAAAGCTTTACATCTGACGGATTTTGCTCTGCTGTAGTTCTTTGCCCGATTTATCTTGAATACCATCCTTGGCACGTTTATATCTATAGTGTCATATACCGTGTCCTCATTGCTCACTTATATTATATACCGTTATTAAAATAAGAACATGACGAATATCACGTCTTGTGTCTTGAGAACACTGTCTGGAGAAATGTTTAGCTTAGCGAAACCATCGGCTAATTTTTATTATCGGCAACCAAACTTTCATAATAATTTGATTGCCTTTCCTTGATTTCCTTGCTCCGTGGGAAGACTAGGGTCGTGAAATGTGAAATCTGGGATTCACAAATGCTGAATACATTTTTGATTGATTTATCGACCCCAGGACTTTCTTGGCTCAAGAGGCAGGCTTGCTCCTAATTACGTTTTAATTTTCACCATGATTTTATTTCAAAGGGTTACTTTGCCATAAATAAACGCTAATGGTCCGGAACATCGGCTATGAAAAACAATACTGTAATTGTCATAAACCAATTAGTCTAATTGTAAGCCAAGTATGTCCAATGTACCAGAACTGCTATCCATGCTTTAAAACAATGAATTTTGTTTTATATTCAAAGGATATTGATTACTATTTTGTATGGGAATATGGCGCTGAGTAAGCCTGAGAAAGAATGTATGGCACGAGCGAGGTGGATCAAAAGAATATAAGAGGTGTGGATTATGGCTGGTAGATGTGGATTATATGTGGCATATATGATCATGGGAACATGTGATCAAGGAATGTATCAGAATAAATGAAGGGTGTATGCGACTGTTGAGAATGGAAGTAGATTGTGTGGAAAAATTGTTATCTGTGGGAGGGGAGAGGGTGGCGATCATTGTGAGGATGGTGGAAAAGAAGAAGGGTAGGTATTGGGTGGTGACGGGGTAATGTGGTTTGATTCCGGTTTGACTATATAGTTTTTGAGTAGCTGATATTGTGAGTCTAGGTATCGTACAGTCTATTTAGTAAATCTATTTTCCCTTAGTCCCAAGGAAGAGTACACCTTAGATCATTTTAATTGTGTATTAAGAATGGGGATAGAAAGCTTTCAATCAGTAATCGGCCTCACAGGCCGGGTGCCGCTGTTTTGTTTCATTCACTGAATCATCAATAAAAAATATCTCATTGTCTGACAGTTCAGAAAATTAATGGCTAACAGCATAAATATAAAAGATAATGCTAATCATTATCATTTTCACACATATAGTCGCCGAAAAAAATATTGTGTAAAACTTGCATGGAATGGTCTGTCCTCATTCGTCTGAATTATCTTTCTAGAGAGGAAAGAGGTGCCGTTGTACAATGCCGTTCAGTAAATTTCTTCTGAATATATTATAATTGTTATATAATTGTACATTTAATTGTAACAGTTGCATTTGATTGTTAAAATCGGTAAAATAACCATATCGCAGGATAAATCTGTCTATGAAGGTAAATTTTGTAATAATTTATTTTGAAAAATAACCAATAAAGTGTGCCCATTTATTTGTGTTGAAATAATGATATTTCAACGATTCTCAGAATAATAATAACATTAAAATCTAGTTTATTGAATTGTCATAGGCTAATGGAAACTAAATATGATGCACATGATGATTGTAAACTAGAATAAAGAATATACACTACTCAAACACTGTTTGTTTTGTTTGATACGTTGCTGTGACAACGCCCCTTCCGTATATCTTGTGGTTTCGTAATAAACTTGAATGTGTGGTGCACTCACCACAACACAGTGGTGACGTTGTAACTTAGAGGGTGAATTAGTTAATAAATTAGTTCATGCAGCAAGCAGATGGACACAGTAGCCTACCAGCAACCAAAGTGCATGGAACGCGATAAGAATGCGAAAACATTGTTTGAACATAATTAAATAGTAAATAAACTAACTTTATTAAATCGAATTCGTTATTAAATCAATAATGATAGTGTTCCGCAAATGTGAGAAATTAATTCTCATGTAATAAATCGTTTAAATGTTTGCTGAATTAGCGAAAAGTGTTTTAATAAAAGTGCGACCACCTGAAATAGAATAGTTCCAAGGATATTTAAAGTGAAAATTATTAGCAATTTGTGGTATCACCATTTACAAATATTATTCAAATTCAAATATGCATAATGTTAATATTTACAATGTAATCCTAGTTTTGACAGCATGTATCTACATGCAATCCACCGATGGCGGTTTCGCATGTCTGAGTAATCCTTGTGTTCATGGCGTGTGTCTTGATGATTTAAATACCACATATTCGTGTTACTGCATTGATGGATATACTGGTATCCAATGCCAAACGAATTGGGATGAGTGTTGGTCGAATCCATGTCAGAATGGCGGTATATGTCAGGATGGTATCGCAGCATTTAACTGCACGTGTCCGGCTGGTTTCGCTGGAGATCTCTGCGAGGAAGACCTCAATGAATGCCTTAGCAATCCGTGCCTGAATAATGCCACATGCTTAGATGCAGCTAATGGCTATGTGTGCAATTGCGCCCCTGGATATGCTGGAATTCACTGTGAGCAGGACGTGGCTGTTTGCAACACCACGAGTGAAGCTCGCTGTGCGAACGGCGGGATGTGTATGGAAGGTCCGGGCTTTACTTTCAATTGTCGTTGCTTAGACGGATGGACGGGTCTGCTATGCGAGCTGGAGATTGACGAGTGTATGTCACATCCATGTCAGAACGGTGCCGTCTGCGTGGACATGCATGCGGATTATGAATGCGCATGCTCAATGGGCTTTGCTGGGAGGAATTGCGAGGAGACTGTGATGATCTGCGAAGATAATCCATGTCGTAATGATGCACTTTGTTTAATGGAGGATGAGAGGCCGGTATGCTATTGTGTGCCGGACTATCATGGGGATCGATGCCAATTTCAATATGATGAGTGTAAACTTAGTAATAACAGGTAATAATTTGCTTATTCTGGTTTAATATATAATGGTGACACTAGATAGAAGTACTTCAAAATATAAGAAACTCTAATCAGTTCATACAAATATTCTAAATTATGTGATCTTTTGAGTGAGGACCCAGGATCAAAAAGTCCATGGGCATCGGTAGTGCCCCTTCTGTGGGGCTAAATGGTTCGATTGAAAGAAGATCTGGACTAATGACAGAAAATGTATTAATATCTCTACTTTTGCTAAAAATAGTCTGGTAAAAGACAAAATATTAACAGGGAGAGTCTCCCTTACACATATATAACGGCTTCTATCTATAGGTCCTAACGTCATTGTGTCTTAGTAGTTATCCACTATTTGGATAGTCCAGATAGTTTATATTTCCTGTCCACAGATATCAAATACAATTCCCATAAATCTATCCATAAATCCTATGTTGTAATTATTTTATGGTTAAATGTTATTCACTAATTAAATTACAATTTTATTAAATTAGGTCAGTTTTCTCTCTGACAAAAACGTGCATTCTTGTTTCATACTCAAGATGTCTAAACGGAGGAAGTTGCATAGATGGTGTCGATGGATTCACCTGCTCATGTCCCCCTAAACTAACCGGCGTATATTGTGAATGCCTCATCGTGGAATTAAAAAGCGGCACATTCTTGGATTGTAATTATATGACACCATCAACCACAACCGCTAATATTACCTGTATTACTGAAACCATTTTAACAACAGTTACCCCAACGGACACAACAATGTCGCCAACTTTATCAATAAGTTTAAGTACAACTGAAGCAACAATAGTGTCAAGATTGTCCACTGAAACGACCACACAAACGCCAAATGAAGATGTGCCAAACACTGAAACTGTATTGTCAACTTCGTCTAAAGATATAGACTACTCGTTTTCACCAATGACAGAATCGACTGTATTGACATCCTCCATTTCAACCTCCTCAAAGCTAACAACAACTTCTGAATATGGAACCGATACTACGGAAATTACAACAACAGATATTGCAATAATAACTGGAGAAATGACAATTCCTTCCATAACTACTTCCAGTTCCACTGAAGGAGAATCACCATTAACATCTACCACTTCATCGACTGAATTCACACTAACAATCACTATTCCAGTGGATAATTTAGTAACAGGAACCAAAAATGTCGAAACTACAGAAAGAAGCACCGAAACTACGACGAATGCAATTGAAACTTCTACCTTAATGACTGATTTGACTGATACTACGGCAATAACATTGACCACAACTAAATCAACAACTTTGCCGCCAGAGAGCATTACTACTTCTACGTTTACAACAGAAACTATCAGCTCTACTATGATACCTCCAACGACAACTCAGGTTGATACGACTACGGTGGAATCATTAACAACAACAGAAAGTACTTCCTTTAGTACTTTGACAACCATTACGAACGCACAAGGAGAAGGTGAAACACCAACTACGGAAGTATCTACTAAGGAGCCAACACAGACCTCACAAACAACGCCGACAATGACATTGACTGACGAATCAACAGAAACAACAGTGGAAGTCACAAGAACAACTAAGGACCATACGAAAAATATCGAAACAACAGAAATTACTTGGACAGTAACGGAAAGCACAACGTCGGAACCCATCACTTATATCATATCTACAGTAGATTTCCCTTCCGTAACAGATTTCCCTGTAAGCCATAATACCACAGATATAAATCTTATAACAAGTGAATCTACCCCATCCGAAACAGTTGAGATAACGATCCCGGACAGCAGAACATCTACAACGAAAACAACAGATATTACAACAGAAACAACTGAAACTACTCAAGGGACGACAAGTCAGGCATTTGATTGTTCCAAATGGGACCAATCTTGCCTGAATGGTGGTACTTGCATTTATTCGGAAGGTTTTCATTGTTCATGCTTATACGACTTCACCGGTGAACGTTGTGAAGTTACACTCGGCATTAAAAATGCTGCATTTAATGGCCATTCCTTTATTCTCCATAAAATGCAAACTCATGCGCAAATTGAAGTAGAATTTACAGCGCGAACTTCATGGGAGTCTGGCGTTTTATTCTACGCGAATATCCATGATACATACATGGCGCTTTACATGGAACATGCGCATCTTAAATTTAAATTTTCCTGTGGTTATCAAACAATGCTACTGAGTGAGCTCAACAAGCCAGTGAATAATGGATATGAAATGCGGATAAATGCTTTGTAAGTTCTGTACTCCACAATTGGGGCTTAGCTTTCCAGTGGATAGTCATATTTTATTTAAAAAGTATATCCATTAATATGTTATATTTAATTTCAGGCTTACATTTTCTAATGACCACCGCCATTGTAATGCCTCAATCAAACTAAACGACACATTAACAATGTCTGGAGCTCAATTGGCACACTTTGATCTCAACAATCACTTTAAGGTAACTTCGTACCTTTACCTTGGAGGCTTGAACGAGAAAACAAGTGCAATGCTGAAACTACCTGGTTTTATCGGTTGTATGTCCGATTTGTATATTCTTGGAAAAGCTTTGCGAATTTTTAAGGACGCTGTGGATGCCTATGGCGTTTCGGAATGTTCGTCTCTAGCTTGTTTAGCAAATCCTTGTCGAAATGGCGCAACCTGCATGCCTCTGCCTTCCAGAAGTGGAGATCAGTACTATTGTAAATGTACAAATGGATATGTAGGCAAAGAATGCGAAAAATCCATCTGTGACAATAACCCTTGTCAATTTGGCGGAACTTGTCTGCCGTACACGGGAGGTGGTTATTTATGTCTTTGTCCATTTGGTAAACATGGACACTTCTGTGAAAATGGTAAGTTTTAAAAACTAACCAATATTTCAAATTTAGAAAAGTACTTGTTCATCAATAATTCAATTCCAATTCGTGAATTATTTTAGATTTGAAAATATCCAAAGCCTACTACTCCTCATCGGTACAAGGTTTTTCATCATATACAACACATCCTATTCCAAAAACACCAAATAAATCGATGTATATTCGGTTTAAAATCACTCCAAGCAATCTTAATCAAATAGCCCTGTTGATGTTCATTGGCCAGCAAGGAATGCATGATTTTTACTCAAGCCATATGTCGGTGTCCTTCGTAAAGGGGTACATAATGCTTACCTGGAATCTGGGTGCTGGTCCTCGTCGCATATTTACGACTAAACCTATAACAGCGGATAAGGCTAGCTTCGAGATACAGCTAGGGAGGGTAGGCAGACGAGCGTGGTTGCATGTGGAACACATTGGTAATGTCACTGGTAGGTCAAAAGGCAGTGCGACCCGTTTGGAAGTGGATCCTTTAATCTATTTCGGAGGATACAAGACCAAATATTTTGAAGGATTACCACATGACTTGCCTCTACATACCGGCTTCGCGGGATGTATGTTTGATATGGAATACAAAGTTGGAGACGTCACAATATTGTTGGATAATGGACCAATTTCAGGAAGATCAGTTGGACAGTGTGGCACGACAGAATGTTATGAAGGCGTCTGCCAAAACCATGGTGCCTGTTTATATCATGGTGGAACATTCACGTATGTTTTTAAATCTCACTACGCAGCGACGGTTTTCTTTTCATGAAAAATCCCCGCCCCCCGTCCATTCATTAAATCCATCCACTATATAATATAAATACATTTCAGATGCATTTGTCAAGATGGTTTTTATGGTCCAATGTGCTCCTATAAGCATAACCCTTGCGACAGGAACAGTTGCGCACCCAATGCAGTGTGTGTACCAATGATTGCGGGCTATGAATGCGACTGTCCTCTTGGTAAGAAGGGGAAACATTGCCATCAAAGTAAGATTCTAAACAGAGTCAAAAATGTTCATAAATAACTTTCCTAAATGTTTCAGGTGAAAAAATATCAGACATAAGTTTTACGGGAACCCGAAGTTACGTACTCATTACCGCGCGCCATTTTGAGGCCAACAAACTAAACTTTGACATGGAATTACGCCCTTTACAAGATGGACTCATCGCATTTATAGGCAATCAACACTACTTTCTTTCCTTAACTTTACAAAGTGGGCTATTAGAACTGCGAATTCTACCCAGTAGATTGCGATTGAACAAGCGAGAAATGATAATATTGCGTAGCAACAAACTCTTACGGTTAGGTTTATGGCATCAAGTAAAAGTACAAATTTATGGGAGAAAAATCTACTTATTTGTTGATAATATTGTCAACACTGCTATTTTGCAAATAGGAGATAGTGTAGATTTGAGCAATGAGATTATATTCCTAGGTGGTTTGCCCGATTTGTCTATGTTACCTCCAGACGCTAGTGGTGACTATCCAACATTTTATAAGGGATGCATGCGTAAACTTTTTGTAGATACGGTACATGTGTCTTTAAATGAAGAGACAATATTAAAGGCACAAAATGTTGAAGATTGTGACGGAACGCCATGTGGTGGTGATTTTTGTGCTAATGGCGGAACGTGTTGGTTAGATCCAAATTTACAACCTCATTGCAGTTGTCCTGATCCTTTCCATGGAGTTAAATGTACTCGTCTATACGACTGCTCGGAGCACAAGTGCAGGAACGATGGATATTGCTTAGAAGGGCGATGTGTTTGCCGTGTGGGTTACGTTGGGGCACTCTGTGAAACTGGTTTAACCATACGCAGTCCGAAATTTATTGGAAAGAGTTACTTGTACATTAATGTGTCACAAAAATACCCCTTACCAACTGAAATGGCAAGTAAGAAACGTAATTCTCTTGAAAAACCTGCTGACAAAGAAATTACTATTCAATTTACAACAACTGGAGATGGATTAATGCTTTTTGTTAATATGGAAGACTGGGTAGCTATGGGACTAAGTAATGGAAAATTTACCCTAGTAAATAAAAGAGAAGAATTTGAAATATTGAGTAGTCCAACATTAACCGATGGACTTGATCATGAATTAAGCTTTGAGTTTTTGCCATTTCGTGTTCATATCGATAAGAAAACGTACGACGTTGGTAATTTTAGTTATCTACAGTTTGACGTTTTTTATTTAGGAGGTGTTCCTTCAAATTCGACTATGATTGATAATACCAACTCAATTGTTAAATACTTTAATGGATTAATGTTCAATGGTTGCATCGAGCAACTTAATTCGAGTAATACGACTGAAGGTGTGGATTTTAACAAATTTAGAGGTGAAAATATAGATGAATGTAGTTTAATTTAACTAAAACATAGGTGGTGAATTTGTACATAATACGGTTTGATTATGTTTTCTTTGTGCACAAATAAACACTGCCCTTGTTTGGTCCCAAATATTATCTAATTTAGTTAACGGAGTCTTCTGTCTCGTTTTGTTAACGTTTTAAAAGGTTGTAGAAAAGATGAAAAATGTCATAAAACATCCGGATAGAAACCAAATAGATTTGTCAATCAAATAATGGTACAAGCGACTACCAGTAACAATTTACTAACATATTGTACCTGTCGTCTGACCTGGAGATATGTACATCGTGTTTACTAGTCATTTTTAAAACATTGTAAGATATTATGTGCCTTTATTTCTGCAAAATAAATTTCAAATTGATAATGTTGTAGAAAAAGAATAATAAAAGAGAGTGAGATTGTCCTGAGTGTTTGTATTTTCTATAGACCCCGGAAATAATCACTTGCATATTATATACTTTTTTATGTTAGCATATAAAATCTGATATTACTCGTTTAGAAATGAAAAATTGACTTTCGGAATGTTTCGAGTTTTGAACTTTGTTGAAGTTAATATTTTCATCTTTTAAACTGAGAATGCACATTCTTGGTCTTTACTTTGTCTCACAGCTATCAAATTATAGAGGTATGGCAATAATTCTAGTAGAGTTATGTTATGTGTTAGTTATGTTTTTTAAAAATGTTGAAACATGAAAAAAATACTACTAATATTATTTATTGATACTATTTTTTCCAGATCCCTGATGTCCTGTACTCCGGGACAAAGGGTAATAAATGATCAGTTAATGATCAATTAATAAATAAAAGTTACATTCGATTTTATTGATTTCCGCGTAAAATTTTATCAAACTTATAACGATTGCTCAGCTGCGGTTGCTAAGCACCGGTAAACCAAACACCAACAAATCAGAAGTAATCGTGATGTTCCTCGGGAAATCGTATTATCACAAAATATCAAGTATCAATTAAGTCAAAACTAAAATGATAAGCCGACGTGATAAACTATTAAAAAATCCATGGGAACAAAGAAAATATGAAAATCACCTTCGTAAAGTAAGTTACAATATTGGAATCTAACATTCAATATTTTTAATTTCTTGTTATTAGGTCAACAACGCAGTTCCAGTGATAGATAATAAGCCTCCTGTCTCAAGGCAACATGTATCAGTGAAACTAAAGAAGCGACAAATTGAACTTGAACGCATTAGACAAATCGAGAATGATAATTTAATTCTCCTTCGTAGAATTAATTACGTTATGAACACAAATCGCGTTGATAATTGGAATGTACCACCACAGCAAACAAAGTACGTAAACCATATTAAAAATTGAGTAGAAGTATAAGTTGGTTATTATTTTTATTTACAGATATTTAAATAGAGTTCCACTGTGCTCAATATCGGGGCGTCCATCAACGACGTCCACAATTAACAGTATTCAAAGTAGTAATTCTTCGACGATGCAAAATGCAACAGCTATCGATATAAATCAGAATCATCTACGTAAATCTAAATGTTTGGCATGTAGTCCCCAAATCCATGCAACTGAATCGCCCGAGATAGTCTCTGCAAGAATACCATGGGAAGAGCCAAAAATGTACTCAAAGACGATGGGTGAAGAAAATACACGGCAACGCAGTAAATCTTTACCAGTCATCAAAACAGCCAAGGATAATTCTAGTCTCGTTCACCCTTCAAAAATAACATTCAAGTTAAGTGCTAAGGACACACCAAATGGTGGAAAATCCAAAAGTTGCCGACATACTCCAATTCCGAGCAATGATAACTTTGTGAAATTACAGAAACAAATAAGTTTAAATGATAGTAAAACTGATAACACCCAAAAAATATTAATATCAAGTGGCTCATTGAAATTATGTGTTAAATTTCCGACCGATTCGCAAATTATGCTTAAAAATGGCGGAAAAGAAAAGATTGTTTTTGGGAATCAACATTTACCATCAGTTAAATAAAATTTTTGATATCGCCTTTTGGTAAATATTGTGAGCCCGTCTACATAATTTTATGCTTAAACATAGTTGCTGTTGTAATGAGTTTGGTAGTGATAAATAATGTACATTTTGTACTTTTGCTTACATACATAGAATAGTTGTAGGACAGGGGTAAGCAACCTTTTTCATCCGCAGACAGTAAGAATTAGAATGTGGCATACTCAAGGGGTCCGCGGCGGGTTTAGACTTACTCTAACCCACCGGCATGAGTAAACATAAACACATTTTGGAATGTTTCGTGGGCCGCACAAATATGCTCAGCTGATCTAGAATGGTTTGTTAAATATCGAATTTGTAGAAATATTAATAATGTTATATTTATAGCGTTATACTATTATTTGTTAACTACTGCAACGAAACATTTTTTTTATACATCTATGAAGTGACTCAAAGTGAAATACTGTTTTTATTGTTTATTTTTTATAAATTGTGGAGATCCAAAGAAACAAGAAAATCTGGGTGAATACTTTGGCTTCATCAAAGTGTTTTAAAAGTAATCCACCATCTTTTAATTAAAAATAAAATGATGTACTCATTACTACAGCTTTTCGTTAAGCCTAGAATTCCTCAGATTATTCACAATATTAAAAATGTCCAAGTGAGAAAGGCAGAAGTTTGGTCTACTGGCAATCAATTCAATCAAATTTGATTTCCCAGTGAACTTGGGAGGTGGAATGATTATATAAATGCAGGCATCAGGGGCAATAATGTGGGCTAACTGAATCAACAAAAAACAAAGTTAGGGAATTCTAGGAGGGGACGACCATAATTTAGTCATAAAATATTCCGTTATGCACAAATAATTAATTCATTCCGTTTTCGCACAAATAAACGCAAACCAACGGGCCAGAAAATATTTCCGTCTTAGACAGGATTCTGTATACTGAAGGTTTCACAGTATCACAAAAAGCATCCTAAAAAGAAAGCAATGCATTTTAAAATATTGGTTTTTGTTTTATTATTAATAATTATTACTTTATATAAATGTACAGGTTGTTAACTAATATTTTCATTGTAGTACTTTGAAACCGAAATGATAGCTGCGCGCTCGCAAGCATACAAATGCATGAACTAATTTATCAACCATGATAACAATGCAAAATAGTTGTGTTGAATCAACATTCTCTTCTTCTTACTCATTAAATTACTTCCACCGACAAAGAATAGAGTTCGACAATTCAGACATTTGCTATGCGTGTACGCTTACATAATTTCGCTTATTGGCTTATCGCGAGAAATATCTACTAGTATAATTGTAAAACAGTCGACCAACATCATTCACATGTGTGGGATGTCTGTGTTTTGTGTGTCATTGGGTAAACCTAAGTTCCAAAAATTATGTTATCCGTTCATCCAGATAGTAGTTTAGCCTGTGGCTGCTGGATACGCATACCACGTGTGTAAATTAAGCTATCACCTTAAACATTCTATCAGTCATTATGCAAGCAATCAATTTGCATTCCCTTCTTACACAAAGAGTCGCATTCAGTCACACCGTAACTCACACACCCCGTAGGTTAGATAAGGCTAACCTAGGCTGGTTATCTTTTAATGAGGTTATGATAACCTATTTTAACTTAAAAAAGCATACCCAAAATATAGCTATGCCACACAACTGCATTAATCACATTCGTATAGTCTGCGCTACACATTCATAATCTTTTTGTTTGTCGAATTTAACATAATATCAAATTCTCCGGTAAACTAAATATAAATCGTCGAAATTTTTTACATGCCTAAGGAAATAAACTATTTCAGCGCAAATTTAACGTAAATTATCCATCATTTTCACATTCATCTCATTTATACATAATATTTGTAATAAACAAACGTTTTCAATACTATTTGTCACAAACAAATATCACCTAAACTAGTGTCACTTGCCTTTTATCAATCACATACACTCTTTATTCATTAATTTGTATCACATGCTTGTTTCACACCGCATTGAGCCATCTCGCGTTTGACCTACACACAAAATTTAATTTAAAACAACTAGAAATTGCAAAAAATAAGAAAAGAAAAACAAAAAACAAGAATGTGATACGTAAAAAGTAGGCATTTACCAAATCTTTTTAAACCCATTCATGCATGAAAACCGTGTGAATCATCCGTGAAATTCATTTCGCAAAATCCGAATTCCAGACTAAATAAAATTTCGTCGCTCATCCCCAGAAATAATCGTAAATTAAAAAATGATGCTTTAAGAAAAGTCGTAATTTATTACATCGTAAGTTTTTTGTTTGTCGCATTTCACGTGTTATTTTGTTGTCATTATTGTTTGCTGAAATATCAAAAACTGACCCGCACGCGCGCAGTGTTTTTACAAACAAAAATAATCTTCCCAAATGCAAAATCGCATTGCAAGGAAAATGCATTGTTGTGTATTCGATGTCCTTCAACTACTGAATAACTCAATAAAAGGAACAGAAAACGGAGTTTGCCTAAACTAAACTTCGAGAATTTGTAGCAAAATCTATTCGTCCTTTTATTGCTAATTCACTTCATGTCAAACATCTAATATACAACGAAGCGCGCCACCACTAACATATTACCACTTGTCAAACTATACTTTAAAATATATCAAAAACAACATTGATACGATCGTTGAGATTTGATTTTGCAACGTGCAAGTGGTGGCAAACGCGTTCTCGCTGGTGCATGATACAATTATGATCAATTTTATAAAACAAATCTGCTTAGCGTCGTCGGTTCGTCAGTTGTTGAAGATTTGTTTGGTTTTTGGAAGCGTAACATGGCATATATTCGTTCATATTTTTAAACTCGAAAACACATTTCGAGAGAAGTTTTTGCCGAAATGCGACACGAGTATGGTGTATGTGTGTACAGGTGTCACGATCTCATTTCAGTGTGTTTAAGGTATTATGTCCTTGTTTTTGGTGTGCTCGTGTGAATTTTGTCGCAGCAACAATTACGCGCAAATGTTTAATAATAGTTGCTTATCTTTAGTTTCGGTTACGTCTTTGCTTCCATCTTCTTCGCTCTCTTCTTCCCCATAAACGTTAACACCCACACACATGCACCCTAAAATTTGAAGCCCTCGTTGGGCACATTCGTGCTCGGATCGAATTGGAATTCTGCGTCCCCAGCGGTTGGTGCCAAATTTGGATCATCTTCACCCTGTGATTAAAAAAATGTTATATTGTTATAGGATCCTCGTGTAATGTAGGCTCACGCCTGTAACAATAGCTCCACGAAACTTCCCACCATTAAATGGCATTACATTAAACAAACACAAAGGGCAGATTTACCTGCATTCATATATCATAATACAAAGTTATGAAATTGATTTTACCGCGAAAAAGTTGTTTAGAAATTTAAAAAGAAAATTTGAAAATACTTACATCTCCACTAAAGTACTGCTCAATAATGTCATAGGCCAGCTTGTAGATTTCGATATTGTCATGATTCTGAAGACTTTCAATCTTATCAAGTCCATTGCACTCCTCGATCATGTTAGCAAGATGATCCGCCTGAGGACCGGCCATTTTGAGCATATTGTTGATGCCATCAAGCACCACCTGAATGACTTGCGCGTCCTTGCAATTCAGCAAGTCACAGAATGGCGGGATGACGCCCTCTTGAATGAGCTTAATTACTTGATCGCGATTGCCGCCGATCGTCAAATTGCTGATCGCCCAAGCCGCCTCCTTCTGCGTCTGGAAGTCGCCTTTGATGAGGTTTTGGATGATGCTGGGCAACAAGCCGGCCTCGATAACCGCCTGCACCTGTGTTTGATTGCCAGCGGTGATATTTGAAAGGAACCACACCGACTCCTTGCAGATCTTTTCTTTTTGATGCTGCAGCAGCGCTGGGAAGTGGGAGAGCGCGTCGCAGTTTAGAACCACCTGCGTTTGTTCGTCGGTGCCAGTGACGATGTTGCCGGCCGCACGCAAAGCTGCTGTCTGCAACTTCACCTCCTTGCTACTGAGGAGTGGGATGAGCTTCGGTACAACACCACTGTCAATCACGAGCTGAATTTGCTCGTTGCCGCCATCAGTGAGATAGCTTAATGCCCATACGGTGTCTACTAAAATCTAGTATGAAAACAAATAAAGTTTAGATAATGCGTGGACAAATACTACAACGATTAATCATACGGTATTTTTATAGTTTAAAGTTATTTTTCATAGTCAAGTGACATTACCGCATACTCGATATGGTGAAATCGACGGAATTATGTAATAAAACGGAACAAAACTAAGAAAACGAAATGAATCTAATAAAAAGTGAAACAAATAAAGGACAGGATTTAGTGCTTTGCAAGAAAAAAAAACATGACAATAAATGAAATTAGAAAAGTTTGGATTGTGAATCACCTACGTTTAAAACTATTTCTAAACAATGATTAATCGAAAAGGTGTACTTACATTACTATCCGTATGATGAATAAGCAAGTTTAATGCCGGCAAAAGCTCCTTAATCGTATTGATGCTCGGCGGTGGCTCTTTGTTTCGACACAGATTAACAATTACCCACGTGATGTTGCGCAGGAACGAGATGGGAATGCTAGGATTAATGAACGACAGCAATGGCTTCACGACACCGAGTTCAATGGCGTAGTCACGAAGGCTGGGCCCGTCGCCAATGATGTTACCAAGAGCCCATACAGCCTGTTCGCAAACATTCTGGTGTGGCGAATCCAGTAAGCTGAGGAAGAGCGGTACGGCACCAGCTTGCACCACTTGATTCGTCTGCACCGATGTACCGGACGCAATATTCGTCAACGCCCATGCCGCCTCAAATTGCAGAGGTGGGTTGTCTTGACACTTGAGGCAATCGACAAGGATAGGCAGAATGCCACTACTAATGAGGTTGTCAATGGGAGGATTACGGTCGGAGGAGAGTAGCTTGCGCGCAGACTGGACCGCTTGCAATTGAAGATTTTGGTCGGCCGTCTGGCCCGCCTGCTGTACTAACTTGTCAAGGTTTGCGGATCTATCGACGTCATCCTCGTCGGTGGAGTCGGGTTTCGGCACGTTCCGCCGTTTCTGCAGCGTTTCTTCCCGTTTATTCTTACGCAGTTCGACGGTCTGTTCGTTGCGCCTTCGTCGCATTTCCTAAAATAATCTGAATTGAAAACACTGCAGAAGTGGGCAGGCAAATAAACAGAACTCCGGACATGTGAGATATAGGTGTTGACCTTTTAGGCTATGTGCTTATTAACCTTATACTGCCGCATGGCTTAGAAAGCAGACATAATCCACACATTGATGTATGGTTCCTGATTAATTAACTGGGAGTACTTACATCTTGATCTTTTCCTTTATTCTTAAACACTTGCATCCGATACTTGAAATTTGGGTCGGACGCCATTTTTGACGAATGCGCGAACAATGTGACAAGAGCGCAAATGTGCGGACGCCGGTCCAAGCACACCCTCTCTGGTTACGTTTTCGTCACTAATTCGCCTCGAACGCGTCGCCGTACAGGTCTGGAAAACAGCAAGCAAAACACAAGTTGATTACGCCGGTTAGCCACACGTTTACTATCGAAAACGGCGAATTACTGCAGAAAATCGGTCGCTAATCACCTCGTTTTCGTTTCTCCGTGCGATTCTTGCAACGTTGCCGCAACGACGATTCTATCAACCCTGCCACTGCTGACAACCGTCAGTTAGTTGTCAATGTGATCTTCCGGGTGACGGCACTCAATTGCCCGCGAACTCGAGCTGCTCCGCCGCAACGGCGCGAAATCTACAGAAGCGGACGCATTTCATCTGCAAATTCACCTCTCTCTGTATATTTCGGGCCACAACAAAATGAATGCTGGCAAATTTTCACGATTGATTTGAATAATGGCACTCGTCCAGCAAATTTGGTGAGTTCTGGGGACTTTTCTAGTGGAATTTTGACAGATGCTCGCATGTCGTCACGGCAACGTCGACTTACATAAATCTGTCCGTATAGGTTGGGTGCGCTCTTACTCCGTCTGCAAAGGCCTGTCAAGCAGTGCGGATTGGCGATTGAGTAACCTCACCATCCGCAAAGTCCGTAATTATTCAAATAGATTCTAGAATAGTTATCCTGGAACGGTTCTTCACAATGAAAATTTGGACCAGTGAACATACGTTCAAGTGAGTATATACCGACATGTGTATTCCGAGAAAAATGAATTCATATTCGTTTTAGTCATCCGTGGGAGACCGTTGCGACGGCTGCTTGGCGAAAGTATCCAAATCCTCATAATCCTGCTGTGGTCGGGACGGATGTTGTGGATCGTAAAGTTGTAGACGGCGTCCTGCACACTCACAGACTAGTCAGTTCACGATGGTATTTTCCCAGATGGGCACAAACAGTAAGTTTTGAAAACTACCTTTTTTTACATCTCAAATCGTAAAATCAAAGGGCATGATACTTTGCTTGCCCCATGCCAGAAAGTTTTCGGATATTTTGATTTTCTTGAAGATGTTTAAAGTTTCTGAAAAATTAACGATTTTATGAGGTTTTTTTATAATTCCCATTTTTAATATACCACATCGTACAACTTATGCATACATTGAAATTTGATACACAAACGCGCATTTTACCTAATAAAATATTCAGAACAGTGAGAAAAGACAGTAACGTTAGTTTTCAAATAGTTTGTTATAGGGAAAACAGCAAATAATTACAAAGCTACCCTAGTTTTACATGCATTTAGAATTTATAAGGTAGAAGACATTTGTCCTAAGTTATAATTAATGTTGGATGTTTTCCAACTGTTGGAGCGTCGCGCACGTGCTGCTTCGGCTGTTATTTGACGGTTGTTGATCGAAGGTCAGAAAAAGGAAAGTTCAGAATATGTGTACATGTGTTTTTATTATCAGTGAAATCGACGCATTTATGGCGAATTATTTGTTTGGGCACCGTACTTTGAACATTCTCCTGCGTGCTAGAATTTACTGGCTCAAACCAACAATTGTTTAAACTAGGCTGATGAAACTTGTGTCACTGTTGAAGCAATGAATATTTCAACAATTAAACGACGTGCACTAATTGTTAATGTTGAAATGAATGATGGGTATATCAACTAAACAGAAATGGTGTTTAAAAATGTAGTCATTATAATATGATTAAAATAAAATTATTTAGTCATATTTTAATGATATTAATATCATGTTCGATATGCGATGCCTAGATTTATTTGTAGATAGTGTAATATGGTTATCAACCTTCCTCCCACTTGAACTATATGGAATAATATAATATGAAAATCAAAGTCCTGATTGTTGCATAGTAACATGACACGTACTTCATATTTGTAGCTCGTCATAAACGCGCATACGAAGCACGCGAATCGGTTCATTCAATGAACTTGAAACTGACTGTTGCGTCGTTAAATTGGTAGCCAAGGTTATGCAATTCTGACGTAGGTTTGAGGTGTTTCTATAGTGTTCTGTATCAAAGAATTTTTAAGATAGGCCTGCCTTGGAAGGCAGCCAGAATACATAGACCTTTTAATGTGGCATGCCTTCTTTTCATTTCCTATATTAGTAATAAAACTTAGAATTAAAACTTTTTTTTCTATGGATCCTCATGGCATTATTTCGTTTGGTCTATTTTTTTCTTTAATTTTTGCAATTCTATCTATGACGTTTAAAGTAATTTTATAATTCAATAATTTATTTATGATGGTGTATGGGTAAGCTTATTATGAAATAGTATTAATTTTAATATGGCGTTCATCTTTCTTACACAATTGATAAAATATGTTTTCATTGCTTATCGTTAAGGTAATTAATTTTTTATTCTATATGAATTATGTGCGTAGCAATATTTACGTCGTTCATATCAATTTTTGTACGTCGTAGTCATTCGAATAATATACAGAAATTCAGACAAATGCTAATTCAGTCATGAATATTTAATAAAAAGCATTGGGTACAAGTTCAATAATGTATTTCGAACTAGTTGATACGCAGAATCCTGATTACCCTTTGTACCTGGGGACAACTTCGTTTCTGGACCAATGTTGTATGAGGGTTAGTAGATTAAATGAATTGATAATTTCACACAACTAGTTAAAAATATTTTAATTGCCATTGTTGTATTCGATTATTATCAGATAGCGTCCTTAAAATAATGGGAATAGTTGTTCTACGAAACTGCCATTGAGGAATATTTCAGCTTTTAACTGTAACAATTTGAGTTGTGTAACAGTTTGAGTTGAGCTTTTCTTACAGTATATCCCAGAATTAATGAGTAAAGCATGTTGTACAATATGATCTGTTACACTGCATATCAAACGTCGAAATGCAATAATTATTGTACTATTATCTTGGACTAGAAAGGGAATACACATCTGGACTAATGAACTGCTGGAAATATTCCAATCATTATTCTTCATAAAATCATCATGACATATTGTCCTCGATCCAATATAACCAACTTTTAATATGTCTACAAATATTTACCTTTCAAATGTCGTTATAACACGAATGACTCTATTGTTATAGATAATCGGAGATGCGAAAATATGTTACGCCAGCGAAAAATCGCTTGTGAATCCGATTAACCGCGAGATGATTCTGAAAACGATTAATCTCACCTTCTGCCGCCACATTGCCGTACATGAGACGCTGAAATACGTGCCGCATCCCAGTGACGCGACAAAGACGCTCCTCAAACAGGAGGCGGTCGTCACCGTTAAGGGCGTGCCGCTCAACAACTATATGGAGGACCTGCTGACAAATAAGATCTCATTGAATGCTGGGAAAGGACGCCAGGCGATGGAATGGGTAATAGACAAACTCGACACCGAGGTGAAGGAGATTGCCAAGGGTACGTTAAAATCCACCGACGAACTCATCCACCAAACGCGCAAATCGATCGACGACATCACGAACAGCGCCAAGAAGTCGATGGACGATATCTCACAGAAGGCGATCAAGAGTTTAGACGATATCTCGAACCTTACGAGCGCACCGCACCTGGATTGAGCTCGCTGATCGAGAATAAGTTTGGTGCAACGAGATGCGTGTATCATACGTGCTTGCATACGACTCTCGACTATTCTCAACTCACAGACATACACATACATGCGCACTTGTTATGATTTACTCTTGGGGCGAACGAGAGGACAATTCGAAGACAAGTATCAGATATATATGATTTTATTTATTACCAGCCAGATTTTATTATTATGTTTCATTTATTATTGGGCTCCACGACTTGTGATTGTTATTGATTGCGCATTTTACTTGCTAATTAAGTTTAGTTATGTGTTTAGCATATACAAAACGATGCCGTTGATAATAATGAATTTTTAACTGCAGACATGAAAATCTGTTCATCATTAGAATCATCTGTGAAGTTACCTCAGAACAAATTAGTACCAAAGTTTTTTGAGAGCATGTATTCATTATTTATACGTATTTGTCATGATTGTGTAGATATAGTGCTGGTAATGCACTGACCAAATGGAACTACGTTGGCACTGACCAGCCCTAAATGCAGTATTTCATGTTATCGTTTATGCGATTGATATACGGACTCATACACACTCACGATGTTTTCTCATCTAGTGTGTAAGCGTACTAGTGCCACTCTTGTACCATTGTAACTGAGGTAGACTCGAAGAAGGAAAGATTGATGCTATTTACGTTTGGAGTGTAAGGGCAATGTACGACTACATGCAGTTGTCTAGTGAACATTCCACACCGTGTGAGTGTTTGTGTTTTTGTGATACTCTCTTGTAAATATAATAGGAAAACACGATGTTGTCATGTTGATAGAGATTGTGGAGAAATAAAATTGAAATAATAAATTTATAGGCAATGTGGAGATGTTGAATGAAAGTTTTAGCTTTATTTTGTATGACCTAACGAGCTGTTGATCCTTTGCAGAAGTTTATCTTAAAGGATATGTGTAGAAATGAGCATTGTATTTTGGGTAATAGAGTTTAGGTTGAAATAAGCAAACACGGTCGCAGGGGTGCACACAGCTAATAATAAGCCATGGAAAAAAGAAATTTGTATTTACTGCGTTTTGAATCAAAGTTTTTCGGTCAGGTAAATGAGGTTCTCTTTAACTAAAAAAATAGAGAGACAGGTAATTTAAACATAGATTGGGGGGGGGGGGGGGCACGTACCCGATTATTAACGAGCCCGGTTGAAAATCGTTTCCCGCGACCTTATCCTTGTTGAAACTTCTTGACTAAAAAAGCAAGGAATTACTGCCTTAGGATAGCCTTACTTTTCTCACACCATATTAGTATTTACCGGTTTTATTTTATAATTAGTAGTTCAACCTTTATTGCCTTTCAACAACTACCTCCACCCCGGGTTCATCCTTCACAATAAAATATTTGAAACTATTATGTAATTATGAATAAAGTATTATTACATAAATTATAAAAATATATATTTAAAAATTAACATCTTTATAAAGTAAACGCTGCACAAATACGATTACTATTTATTTTAGTCCCGCATAATTAGATTAGTTAATTGCGTGCCGTGCACCTTATGTTTGGATCGATGATACGAACATATGGCAATATATGCAAATACGACTAAAATGTCTCAAATAACATATGATGTTTAACATTGCAGATGGAGAGATACACTTACTATTATTAATACTTTAATTAGATCTTTCAAGCAACAAAGTTATATAATTCCAATGAATAGTATTACATCCTTTCGAACACGAAATATATTTTGCAAGCTAGTCGTCCTTGCACACGAGTGAAGAACAGCAATTCATTCAAGTTGCGAAATAATCTATAATTTACTGACTAAATTTAGTCATCGTTAAACTGCCAACACGATTCGACCATTCAACAAAGCAAAGTGCGACTATTACTCCAGCGTCTGCAACCTAGAACACATCAAACTTTGTATAGTTTTTATGCAGTGATCAAGTCGTACAAACAAATGCAAGTGCAGCAGCTTGATGCGAACCTGTTTAATTAAGTGTTGAAAGTGCGTTTGCACATGACCATAAATTCGAACTTCATTTGTACAGACAGTATGAGATAAAATATTTTCATTCGTTTTTTGCGGCGGCTGTATCCGGATTGTGATCCGAAATGATAAGGATTTGACTTTTGCCGTGCAACCACGCCGTGGCCTCACAGTAACATTAGAGTAGTGCGGGGCGCGCCAAACGAGTACGACGTTTCATCTTCACTTTTATCAATAGTCATAGATAGCCGTAGTCGTAGTTCGAGCAGTGATAGCGGTTGTGCATTAAATTAAAAATTAGTGCGAGATGACGGGCGACGGTGATGGATTACGTTATCGAAGGGCTCAGAGTGTCACAAGGGCCGAGGAAATTCAATATGAAGAAAAGAAAGTGCGAAAATCACAACCTGATAAGCCGTAAGTATTACTATATTTCGTTTAAATTGTGCAAAACGTTTGCGTCTATACGATATTTTATTATCTGAAACATGACCACTAAAGTAACCAAACACATGCTTAGGTTTCACAATTTGAACTGGAATTTCATGATACTCCGTTAATTTGATGTTTGCTGATAGTGTTCTAGTATTTTATTATTGTATCGTTGATAAGTTCAAAATTGTGAAATACTTGAGTTCTGATATTTTCTAAACTTACTTTGATTAATAATGATACTGCCCAAAAAGAAATTGCTTTCCCCTTTAACAATTTCTTTGTAATGGTCCTTTTTGCCCCTTTGATGGTGTTTTCGCATTCTGTCTCATGTTACCCTTTGAACCGATACGTCGATTGATCGATCATGCCATTTGAGAGATTATCCGAGAAGATGAGTGAGTCAATGCCGTTATTGTTGTTCCCAGATATTTGTTTATTAAAATTTTCTATTGTACCAAACTCATCGATAGTTTCTACTTTGTACATTTTTAGTATTCATCGACCACAAGACTCCCTTTTCTCATGGAATTCGGGATTCGACAATTTTACCGGCTTTGTCAATTGGGCCTTCCTCCTCTTGTCGATGGGAGGTTTTCGACTGCTTTTAGAGAATTTTATCAAGTAAGAATCAAGCGCAGGTGACTATAATGCTAGAATCTCATTCATTTTTATCGACAGGTATGGCATAAGGGTTGATCCAATTCAATGGATTTTAATTCTGAAGGATGACAATACTGCAGATCATCCAACGTTGATTTTATTAGTTTGTAAGTATCGGTATTTTCAAAATCCAACTGGTCTTACTTCTACTTTTATCATTTCCAGATGTAATTGTACCAATTATGTTATGTTTGCTAATAGAAAAGGGCTTAGCAGTCGAAATTATTCCCACAATGGTTGGAATTACTGCTCATGTTATTAATATTCTTGTTTTGGTGCTCATTCCGATTGTTGCTATTCACGTAAGAGAAGGATTTAGTCTACGTACGTTTCTAAACCTTAAGTTGAACATAGTAACAATCATAATATTTTAGTGGGCGCGTCACTCGTCAGTTTCCTGTATAGCATAGTCTTCCTTAAACTTTGGTCCTACGTGCAAGTCAATAGCTGGTGTAGGCAAACTCTCAGAGGGAATGGGAATAAAAATTATTTGCGGAGACAAAGTTTGTCTTACAGTAATCTTCCAAAAAGTTTGTAGTGGATGAAATATTCAATTCAACATATTTTTAATGAAAATATTTTCTTCTTTAGAAAATGGCGAAGCGAAAAATGGTGGAATTGATGACCACGATCAAGAATCGTCCCTCGTTCAATATCCAGATAATTTGCGTATTAAAGATCTCTTTTATTTTATTTGTGCGCCAACTTTGTGCTACGAATTGAACTTTCCTCGGACGACTCGTATTCGTAAGCGTTTCCTCATCAAACGTTTGCTGGAAGTTGCAATCGGCTTTCAAATTATGCTCGTTATCGTTCAACAGTATATTATTCCTTCTGTGAAGAATTCATTGATTCCTTTCAGTAATATGGATATTACAAAAGCAACAGAGAGATTGCTCAAGTTGGCGGTAAGTATAATTTAACTACCATCTTTGAATTTATAATGTAATTTGGAATTACAGCTTCCTAATCATCTATTTTGGCTGTGTATGTTTTACATCATGTTCCACTCATTCCTAAATTTGATGGGTGAGATTATGCACTTCGCAGATAGAAAATTCTATTGCGACTGGTGGAACGCAAATAATATTGATACATTCTGGCGAACATGGAACATGCCTGTACATCGTTGGGCGGTGCGTCACTTATACATTCCGTTAATTGGAATGGGATATGATAAGAATGCTGGCGCATTAGCTGTCTTCTTCATTAGCGCTTTCTTCCATGAATACCTAGTGAGCGTGCCATTGAAAACCTTTAAGATTTGGGCTTTCCTTGGGATGATGGCACAGGTTCCATTATCTCACATTTCCAAATTCGCTGAGAAGAAGATTGGCCCACGTTTTGGAAATATTGTTGTATGGGCTTCAATTATTGTAGGACAACCCTTGTGTATTATGATCTATTATCATGACTATGTTGTCACTAACTATGGAAAAACTTTGATGGAAGATTACGGTCATGTGTGAGAAATTCAATGGAATGGTAGCGGTTGGTTTTCGCAATGAAACCAACTTTTCTTAATAGTTTTTGTACCAGATTTGTACATAAAATGTAAAACAATTTATATGTAATATTTTTGTTCTGATACTGTTTGTATTTCAATATATGAAAATATTTATCCATCACTTCATTTATGTGAATGCGGAAACTTGTTATATTATAAAATTGAAAATATATTGAAGAGAAGATGAATTATTGGAAGTTTATTGTAATAAAATTAAAAATTCATAATTTATATCTGTTAATCAATTGTCGAAGGATCATAAGTCACATGTCAGCTTTTAAAATTAAGTTTATGTGGTTTGTTCATACTTGGCGCAGGTTTAGTGTAATCAATAACATGTTGAAATAGATGTTCAACAACAGGAGAAGAAACAACATGAATGTAAGTAATGCAAATCTAGGAATAAGCGTAGTTCGAATATTGACACTATATGTTTAGTGCATTAAGAAGGACCCCATCTCAAACATAAAATGCCAATGACCTCAGAATACTTGGCTATCGGCCAAGAAGTGTAATTGATGACACTAAAAACAAAGATTAGCTAGCATTACAGCAAACAGTAAGTAAAGATAGGATTTCTAGATAAAAGCAGGTAAATGTAACCAATTCCATTATCAATTATATTTCTCTTATTCATAATTAATCAAGTTAATAAGTTTCGTATTACATTGAAATTTCTTAGTTGTTTCGTAATATATACATGTTTAAATATACAAGAAGAAAATAAAAAGACTTAAAAACTTTAATAATCGAGATAAACGCGAATGTACTAGGTGTTAACACCACGAAAAGAACGGACTATTTTCCTGGAAGCGTTGCGTAAAGCTGAAAAATCTAGAGGTATGATGACCTTGCGACCTGTAAGAATACGAACTTATCTGAATAGGGTGGATGTCAAGGTCGGTACAGCGGTACTCACCTCTCAATCACGACGCCGGGCATCTGCACCAGCTGCACTGGCGACTTGCCGTCCTTGAGCGCCTGGGTCAGGTTTAAAATTTGGCCTCGCATCACAGACATTTGTCGTTCGAACAGGCTTTTATCGAAGCCCTTATCCTGCTTGAAGAGCAGGTGCAGGTCGTCGCAGAGATCCTGCACAAAATTCATATCGGCGAGCAGCGGCAACACCAGGTCCCGAATCTCCCGACTGAACGGCACTTTCGCCTGCGGCAGCCACGCCCAGTGATAGGGATAGGCACGCCAACTATCTGGATGCTTGTAGGGGAACGCCAGACCGTTGTCGATAGCGGCGATCTTAATCTCGGGAAGTTGCACCATGTTCCAGTCAGTCGTGTCCGTGGCTTCCATGTGAGCGGCGCTACCGTTGCCGTTACTTGCGACGATTGTTGGTTGATCATATTTGATCAACCAGTTATCGTTACCGCGATCTGTGTTTCGAATGATATAATCGAGCACGACGAGGCGCTCAAACTGCAGTTGAAATTTCTGCGCCATTCGCGTTGGTAAGGGTTCCACTTCGAAACGTCGTAACCAGTGATCGGCGTCTTTATAGCCCTCTACGTAGCACTGGAAGGAGCCGACTTTCGGTGGTAATCCGATACGGTTAAAGCGTACACCGACATTGGGAAACTGTTCCATTATAGAGCGTTTAATTCGGGCTTTTTGACGATCTATTCGTGGATAATGGAACGTTTCTGATACTAATTTAACAATCTGAAAGTAACTTGCATTTAATAAAATATAAATTACAATTCATATTTAGCATCAACGTAAAGAAAAAGACTTCTTAATTTACATTAGTTAAAATCACGAATTGTGTCCCAGATACGATCAAAAAATGTCGATTAGAAACAACACTACACTTTAATATTTATCAATATTTCAATTATTGATATAAGAGGCAGATAGCTAATTCATAAAAGTTCGTTCCGTATTTTCATATTTTATAATCTTTTTAAACAAAGAAATGTCAGTTGTAAGGTTTCTCAAATCTTGACCAACTTGTTGAGCTGGGCTGTTCTTATTGACACTAGGCACATGACAATGTTCTGACCAATGTAATTGTTTCGTATATCAATAGGAAACCATTATAGTCATTTATGATTGTTAATTGTTTCGCTATTTCAATTTAACATTCCAATATAGTATTCATTATAAAAATTGTACTCACCCTAGTTTTGGGCACAATATTTAATTGTAACTTTGTATCAACTAATGACGCCGCCGCCTCGGAAAGGTAACCTTGATTTGGTATCAAACAGGAACGCCCGAAACAACACGGACAACACAACTTGTGTATCCACTTCGTCCATTTCGGATTCAGTCTACCGTAGGGCTCTTCGTCTTTTGGTTTGAACACACCGATGATTTTCTAAAATATTACAACATATATTAGTATAAAAAAAAATAAAACAAAAAGATTGAAAAGTTATAAAAATGTAGTAGTGTACGATTAGCAACCAAACGTAATGAACCAACATCTACAGATTCACACGTCCCCTGTGCAATCGCTTTAATATACAACAATCTACGCTTGATGCCTCGACAATGATCGTATTATGAAACTTTCATACGCATTTGTCAATCAATAGGCAAGCGATAACAGTTAATAGTTGAAACTAGTCCAAACCGTCACAAAAATATAATTTTTAGTTAAATATTTTATAGGGCACACATAGTAATGAGCAATCGATAGGCATCATACAAATTGATTGTGTATATACGCGTACAAAGTAATACATTTAGAATACTTACATTATCGATATCTTTGACAAAGTATGACCCACTTGATCCTTGCGATATTCGCTCTGGGAAGCGGCCAATGTCTATGGCGGCTTCCGCTTTCGACACCAAATCGTTGAATATTGGATCATCTGAAATAATAATGAATATATTGTTAGTCTCATGTACAATTACATCAAGTAACTACCTTGATTTAACATATGATGGTATATCTAGATAATTTGAAGTACAAATTTCAGGCCAAGGACTGTTTATTTTATTTAAATTGTATTATAT
>JAODAC010083007.1:0-44403 GCA_027575185.1 Mimaenictus wilsoni | reverse complement strand
AGTCCAGCACCAGTTTCAAAAATTTCATAATTTTTCTCTTAAATATCTTTCTTGCTGTTATTTATGCTCGATATATATTTCCACAAACAATTGGGCAGTCACAATATAAGATATACTAAGAATAAGAGAAAAGCAAAATGTACTGCCTTAAATCGGAGGTGTCCAAACTGCGACCCCCAAGACAAAGCCTGGCCGCCAGACTCTCCCACCGGCATTGTCAAGAGGTGGCGAGTCACCCGCCCACAGTAGGTCAGTCGCGCCCATTTATAATTATAATCCATTTTCGCTTTAGCGGCAGAAATTTTGAACACATCTACGTTAAATTTAAAGGTTCTCAAGTTCTTTTAAAGAGAATTTGTAAAGTTTGATATTATACCCACACCAGTGATAGAAACTGACGGAATTTGTGAATCGGGTCACTGATTGGCCGATTGACTAATTTCAAATGATTCAGTTTAGTTCCGAATATATACCCCCTCCGAATTACAGCCCTCGAGTCGACTGACAGTGTCCCAGCACGCAATGAGAGTATTATTATCAATGGGGCTTTTATCCCCAGAATAAAAGCACTTCAAAAATCAACATTGCATCATCAACATGCAGAAGAATAAGAAACATAAAATTGACGCGTTGAGAAAAACATATAATAAAAAAGTGGGTTGAATATGAATTATTTATTAATACCTGACTTTTGTTGCTTTCAACCTGGGACCGGGAGAACGGTGATTTACTCCTTGATCTGGTTGATCGTTTGGAATACTTATATCGGTCTCCTTTACTGCGCGAGCTGCTTCGACTTCTGGACCTCGACGTTGACCTTCGCCGGCCGGAATACCGTCGCCGATAGGGCGACAACGATCGGGACCGCGATCTCGACGTAGAGCGCCGTCGCATGGGCTCCCGTCGTCGCATATCCTTTCTCGTCGAATTAGATTCCGTTTCCCAGGGACTATGCGAGCGATCTCGACTTTTCTTGTGGTCATCCCGCGAATCGTCAATCACAATCACTTCATGGTCCTGGTCAGGTTGAGCAGCGATCGGCTGACAGGCGGTTTTCCCCGTTTCCCGGCGACGCGCGAACGATGACGGCAGTGTTGAAGCACTGTTGATCTTGAAGCTAATCGGCGCCACCTCAGCGAGACCCAGACGACGACGCAGTGCATCGATCTCCTGCTTCACGGACGACTTATGGAACTCCTCCATCTTCTTATTCCAGTAGATAATCCACTCTGGTTTGAAGTCGTAGCCCTGCGCATTCTTACCTTCATCCAACAGCTCTTTATAGCGCTTATTCCAGAAGATCTTCCATTCGTCGTTATACTGGGGATGTTTCTCTGGATTGATTTGATGCTGGCGCAATTGTCGCTCCATATCTGTCTCGATAGCAGCAGCCAAACGTCGGAATTCATCCCGTTTGCTGGAGCTATCCCGATCGCGATCGCGTTCTCGATCACGTTCTCTATCCCGATCACGATCACTCCCACCACGCTGATCTTTCGAGGTGGAATCGTTTCGCCGATAATCGGGACGATTCCATGGCAGAGAGTCTTCACCCCTTGTTCGATACGATGGCGAACGCCCTCGAGAGCGTGATCTAGTGCGACTGCGTCGTCGTCGGTTATACAAGCCGGTTGATGACGATGGCTTCGTTGATCGTGACGATCTGCTTTGATGGCCGGAGGTGTAATCAAAGTCATCGCTTGAAATTGATGAAACACTGCTCAATGAACGCCGGCCGTTGCGCGGTTTAGAGTCTGCAATTGATTTGCTTTAGTTTCAACTCCAAACAAGGATACTTTTACCACATACCATATCTGTCCCTCTCTCTGGGTGAACTCTTAGTTGTTCCCGTCAACGATCGCTCCTGATTGCGATTCATCGACTCCATGTACGTGTTGTTGGAGACTCGTTTGATCTCTTCAACGTCCACCAAGTGCTCGAAAGTCACCCCATTACTCTCGGAGAAATGCGGGCCATTGTTTACCTTATCATAGACTTCCTGCTTGTTCCGCTCGTACGTATCCACGTCGATGGGATGCGGTAGCATTCGGCCGTATTTGCTCTCGATGGCGCCCGCAATTTTTGTGAGACAATCTTGATAGCACTTTTTGTATATTTTATGTGTTGAAAATGGCAGTAAAGCGTTGTAGGTGGTGCGATAGTGGCGATGAAAATACTATCAACAAAGAAAATCTTTCAATACATGTGTTTCTCTCCTTTGTTTATAGTTTTTAATGAGTGTAACAATGGTCAAATAAATACAGAAAGTATAACTATTTAAAAAAACACAGCACTTGAAAAACACGGATAGCACAGCACTTCAAATTCCACATCTTCATAAAACACCATATACATTCTCATTGAGTATGGGAATAGTAAGTGGAATATAAATATTTCCTTTCTGAATTTACGAAACTATTTTTGTTTATATCATATAACATTAATAAGAAGTAGAAGAAACTTTACACATCCCCCATACCTGTTCCCATTTCCTAACAACCATTATACTTTAATCAAGCAATTCAAAGAAAAAGATGGATTACTATACTTTACATAGTTTTTAAGTTTTTAAGGCAAAGGGAGAGGAATAAACCAGTACGACAGGTGCGACAAGAGAAAATATGAAAACAGTTAAGTTAGAAGCTACAATGAGAGACCTCAGTACATGAGATGAGGAAAGAAAAGAAATACAAATATGTATTGGCGAGACTTATTGTCAGGGGATATTGATTTAACCAACAATGCTAGATTATAATAGTTAGAAACGTTAAGTCACTTAATACTTTAGATGTTTTACGCATTTATTTAAAATTTTCTACCATACTAAAATATTAACATCTAATGTATTAAGTGACTTCACCTTTATAACTATTTTAAACATTTTTAAAAACAACCGACAGAAGACCCCAGGAGAAGGGAAATTTGTAGAAACTTGGGAATATGGGCGAATGTGTGTGGATATGAATAATGCCTAGACGGCGGAGGTGTCGAAGTGAACGTTGCAAGATAGGTCTACGAAACGGGCCGATGTCTCATTCTCAATTCGAAATAGGCCAAAGGGATTAAGTGAGCATAGAAGTAGAAGATAGAGTGAAGTAGATAGATCAGAATTTATCAATTTTTGTTTCCTCTCGTCTTGCTTTAATTTTAATGAGACTATAAACTAAGGCTTCCAAATATAATAATTAAGGTATTTTTATTTTTAACATTATTTACTAAAAAGATGTACGAAGAAAGAAAGGGAGTTTGCGATGCCAATGAAGTTTGTTTGGTGATTCGATGCTTATTTTACTATCAATATATTACGAATTTTCGTTATGCTGCTTCTGTCTCTCGGCATAAGCTCATATAAGTGATAAAATGCTTAATCGGTAGGCCACGCACTCAAATAGCAATTAATTTATGTTATTTATTGCATCTCCATTGCCAGGCACTATTAAATTTGTTGTCTGTGAAAAAGAGCATTTGTGAAAGCAAACGTTACTGTAAGGCACAATTACTGTGGCCGTATTTCAGATTTTGTCCATATATACAGGCGTTTTAGTGCATTACTGGTGAATATATTGCCCCCTTGGGATATTATGGGGTGGATATTGCCCCTCAATTCTTGAGACATGGGGATACCGCTTGGATCGCCCAGTGATTGTCACAAAAATTGTAAAAAATAATAATCAGTAACAAAATTATTGGCAACCCTTGGGGCAAGGTAATGAATGTTTCAGTTATTATTTTTTTAGCCAGTTTGGGGAATACTCGATATTCCCCAAAATTTCAGAATTCACATGATAATCGTTACTAATATGGATCACCCGATGTGTTTAAAATTACATTCTTACGAAAATGGCTTGAACGCATATAAACCCATTTTACTCCTATATTTTAAAGACTTTTGCAAAAAAAATCAGAATACGTATGTTAAATATCGAACCGTTAAAACAACCGATCTGTCCTTGTGCTTAAACGCACTTTTTACCAAAAATAAATCATTGAGCACATCTCAACACTTTTTCTCTTATGTTTTAGGGAAAATATCCCAAAATTCGAAATATATTCGTGATTATAAAACAACTAGTAAGACGAAACGTTTCGATTTCAAAAATAAGGTAGAACAATATTATAAAATTCCTAGGACATTATGAAATAATTAATATAAATCCCAAATAAATAAAATATTATAAAAACGTAATACTCACATAGTGCAGATGATTATAACTAACCAAGTGTGGAATAATGGTCCGTGAGTCGCCCTTCTTGCCGCACAGGAGACATAGATAGGTGGGTTCACGATCGTAGTCCTGCAACTCCAGCAGATACTCCAAGCCGACGAGACTCGAGCGTTTGAACGCATCGAGACGCTCCTGAATCTGTGCCACCTTCGTGATCTCGCCTTCGAAGCCCGGCGGCACTGGTTCACCAGGTGCAATACGTACATCCGGGGCGGCCGTCACCGGCGCTTGCTTGCCCGCCGTTGTCGGCTTTTTCCACGGCGGTACCATCGAATTGGAGCGCACATTATTGGCAGCGTCGAGAGCGCTCACGTGCCGCTTTCCCGCTTCGTGGGTGAATACCTGGCCCATAACCGGGCAGTGGCACACCCGACAATACCACACCTCGCTGCCATTCTGCCAACTGAGCTCAAACACGCTAGCCGTGCTTCCATCCGGCAAGGTGTAGCGTTGTGCTAGCAGGCGGTCTGTCTCCGTATTCTGGAAATCGCAAAATAAAGCATTAGCACACATGTAAAGTCAGGGAAAACATTCAAACAATTGCCACAAATGTGGTCTCCAGCTCCAGATTGGAGCACCATGCCTCTAGGTGTATGGGTAAAAAGGCAGCGTGTGCATACTTACCTGTTATTACTTTTTATTACTCTATTTTTGTTTTTTTTTTTGTTTGTGTTTATACCTTTTTACTGACAAACATTCCCGACGCCGCGACGACGTGATCTTCGGTGCCCGGCGGCGCCAACGATTCCATGCTTTCCACGCACTGTGCACACTTTCACACCACACTTAATCACTTTATCTCTGGAAAAATAAACGCGATGAATTTGCATGGCAAGTTGGTTACATTGTAACTCAAAAGTTTAAGAATCAATGTCGATGTCATGGATACTTACTTAGCGTTGTCAGCACTTTAACTACATGCAACTTACCTTCTTTGATGGCCGTATTATCGCACAAATTGTATCGATTTCAAATAGCAATCAGTGTTTATACAACAAATAGCCGTATGGCTGAACTTCACACAGTACAGAACATAGTCAAATTTGCGAATTACGTATAGAATGAGATTTCATAGAGACTTTCGTCGAATTTGCACATACCTCGTGGTAATTGTTGATGCTGTTTTTCCGTTGTTGATTTCGCCGCAATTGGATTTTCAGCGTACTCGAGTTTCAGCGCATCTATCTAGGCGGCTAAGGTGATGCGATCACGGCGACAGGACGCCTTGATTATTTTGATTAATGGCCGTCGGCATGGACGATAGGCAACTAAACATTCATGTTCAAAGGAATAAAATAAGTATATATAAATTAATTCGGCTATAATACAGTTTTGTTTGGAAATATTTGATAATAACTTAAACAAGAGCACACAGACTGCACTATTGAGTTAAAATCAAACTAAAATAATAATTATACAAAACTAGTTTCGGTTTGAAAAATAGTTAAATATAGCTAATAACCACAGACGATAACCGTAGACGATGCTCATCAATCCAAAAACAACTTGTTTCACTTACCGATTACCACGGATTACTCGCAATCACTTCCAATCTCTGACAATCTCTCATGAATGAAGTTGGTTCTTTTGTTGGACACTATTTGAAGGAAAATAAATCCAAGAAAACAAATGCAAAGATACAAAAGCCAAACAAACAATAAGTTAAGGTACGCTCAAGAAGTTGCCTAGTTTACATGGTTGGGAGATTTATAAGGTTGAGAGCTTAACTTACATATCCAGTCAAATATCGAAAATATCACATCACGAAGACGAAATTGTATCAATTTCTCATATAGAAGTTCTTGTTTGAGAAATAATGATCTAAATTGTAGAAAATTCTACAGGAACAACGACTATCTCTCATAAACACACCTCACCTGCAAAATGTTCCATTGATATGTTCAACCCAACATACACACACCTGTCTCAAGGTTATGTCCATTGCCTATTGTCAAACCAAACAAATAAATAAAATACGATAAAAGACCACGAAATACGAAAAACAAACAAATTAATGGATATATCATCTGTGCAACACATCTAGAATGAGTTCAGACACGACAGGCAGTAGTATTTTGGACCAATATCGCAACATTTCCAATAAATTGAAAAGGTGAAAATTGTAAACAAACACGAATGTCAACAAAACCTATTTCCGAAGAGTTTTAGGCGATTTTTGAGGAAACCTAATGTAACGGAGGCATGTGAGTCTTTCACATCGCTGGGGAAGCATTGTGAAAATGAGGAAATGCCAACTTATGCTGGTTTGTGTTGGATCGCAGCCGCCCAGTGCGAGGGTTCGTTAGCGAACATTCCTGGTGAGACCGCCTGTTTGCGACGCTCAGCACAGCAATTCCTCGCCGCCGAGATGAAGTCAGTGAGCCTCGGATGTCCAACGCCTTCCAACGAGAATCTCGATGCAGCCCTCAGCTGCTACAGCCACGCAACGACACGATATCCAGACAGTAGTCAGATACTCGCTGTTAACATCAACCTGGAGATTGTCGAGGCGCTGAAAAAGCTGCAGTATGCGGACAAGGCGGAAATGTACCTGAAAAATGCTGTGCAATTATCGAGTGCATCTTTAGAAATGCATTTATATTGCTTGGAAGTCCTTGGAAACTTTTATATTGCGTCAGGTAAGTCTTGTCTTTCAGTATATTACGGGGGAATGAGCAGTGGCAGAGAAAAAGAAAATTTTTGTTGATTTTTTGGATGGGAAACTGTTTGGGATATCGTTTTTTTTTTGTTTAAAGTAATACGTTTTCAAAAATACTTGAAATAATTTTTTCTGCTCCTGTTGTACAATGAGCACATTCCAGTACAGTTTATGATAAGGAAATGTTATACATATCTTACAAATTTTCATGGCCTATTTGTTTGCAAACCAAACAATACTGTAATGTTCCTAGAATAATGTCGTGTTGCATTGCTTTACATCGAATCCGTGCTGAAAACCCTCTCCGCGCGGCGGCGCCGAATTAAAAGTGTTAGACATGCATGAAACTGTATCATTCGTTCAGCAAAAATATAAACTAAGGCTAATCATTATTATTTTCACACATATAAGTTGTAGAAAAAGTATATGTGCAAACTCGAATAGAATGCCCTCTCCTTATGTTATGTTATGGTTATGGTCTCACCGAAAGACCATAACTTACTCTGTTAACTAAAACGTAATTGTTTATATTCCGCAGGTGATTACGTATCTGCCCTGGATGTGTACAGTGATCTCGCCCGTTTGATAGAGAGTGCACCGACGAATGCAGCACGTCGCGACGTTCTACTTACATGCGAGATTAATCGCGTATTAATGCTGCTCATTTTGAAGCCAGTGCCTCAGAGTCTCTCACCGCATTTAACACGCATTTTGGAGAAGTACACTTGGAGTGAGAAAATGGACAGCACACTAACCCAGCTTGGCATGTGCGATACGTACTTCTTGTTGTTGCAATCTTTGGTTCTTACGTGCCAGTCGATGGACGTAAGTTGTCTTGCTAACTTACAGAATGAACTTTGGCCATTTCTCAGTGCGGAACAAAAAGATTTGCTGATGGTGCTGCTACAGGTGTACAAATGATTGATTTCGACGTTGTCCTTTCCACTTAATCACAATTTTAATAAAACGTGTTCGTTATATCATTCAATATTGTTATTTATCGAAAAATCAAAGAAATTTTAAATTAAATATTCGACTCCTTCTTTTGGCCTGAATCCACGTGGCAGAAAGTTTTAAGTCCTGGTTTTACAATCCCCCCCCCCCTACCGTGCGCACTTTTCCTTGCTCCTCTCTCTCTTGTTGTGAATTCCCTAATTTTCTGTTCCCAGGTCCATCCTCTCTCTACACACTCTACTCTTTGTTTGGTTGTTAGAATGATTTGTAATCATATGTTCCCACCTATCTAGTCTCCTTTCAATAAATTTCTATACTTTCAATTTTTTTATTCCTTTCTAATTGCAGCACGCCTTATTCCATTTTCGTTATGAGCAGAGCACCGCGAAGGTTGCGGCTGCTTACGTGCAATAATAAAAATGCCGCCCATGTATTCAATATCGTTTTCTAGTAAAAATACTTGTAATATTGTTGAAAATGATTTGGACTCTTGAACCATATCAAGGTTTTTATTTCCTATTTCATTGACTATAGACAAAATATCAGTTTGAATTTCGGATCAACTATAATGGGGTAAGTCGGCCATAATCGTCTCAAATCATGAAATGGTTTGAAATAATGGCAAGATTTTTTTTCAGTATCAAACGATTGGCAGATCCTCTAAAATTAGATTTTAAAGATATTCTCGAGACAGATAATTAATTACCAGAATAATTCGTTCTATAACAAAGTTCCAGTGCTGCCTTTTCAGTATCATATAGTCTTTGGTGTGCTGCAACAATTATTGTTTTATTTTTTATGAATAAGTACTAAGTCGGACATTTTTTAATGTTCTAAAAATATGACCTCAACCATTTACTCTTTATAAAACTGCAATATCACCCTAACTTATTTTCTCTTCAAATAACCGGTATGGACTACAAAATACATAACTAACTAATTTTAAATATAAAAGGAATTGGCGGCGCACTTATTCTCCCTTTGACAAATGGGGATAATAATAGGAAGGAAATAATTTTGTACCAGATGGTTTAAATGGAAATTTTATATTAGGTATTTGTTGAGAATAATTTTGAATTAAGAATTGAACATAAATGAAGACATATTTGGAAAAAAATATTAAAAGTTATAAATATTAAAACTTTCAATAGCATGTATTAAAAACCATAATCCACTAAAAACCCTTCACACCTCAACATAAAATTTGCACCTAATTTTGTATTGTTAAAACACAAAAATTCTAATTGTAAGAAATTTACTCTTGTAAACTTCGAATGGGTTCTAGGGAGGAGCGTCTCCCAGTTTGGGAACCTCTCTCGTAAATAATGCAGCTTTCGTCTCGAAATATTGAGGGAATATTGAATATCTTAGAAGTTGATAATGACTGTTTCAAAAAATATGTTTTTTGTGCCTTCCTTTTTTGCGTAAGAGACGCGGTCGAAGGGAAAATATTCGACTACACTGAAGTGAACGTCCAGTAATGAAGTGAATAAGTTGTGGAAAATTTACCTGACCCTTATTGTTTGATATTTTTCTAATTGTAAGCAATAACATCATAACGCAACTCCAGGTGATGGAATAATTTCAAACCGTTATTTCTGAAACATTTTTCAGTGCAAAACACAACGATTTGTTTTTCGTGTCTTTGTTATCTTTCGTGCATTGTTATTGAAAATTCTAATTAAATATGATTCTCTGATTTAAGTTTGAACCCAGATAATTTAAGCATCTCGAAATATATATTATTTAAATGATTACGTATATTTGAAATTCGCAACAAAAGAAATTTTTGTAACTTCAAAGGCGCTAGTAGCATAGATCATCGGATCGGTGGTGTCAACGGTGTCAAACTAAAGAACTCACTTTTGGCAAATAAAAAATACTTAACATTGGTGAGCAGCAATAAATATAATATTTTAATTATGAAGAATACATATTAGGAGAAAATTATTTATATTCTGATACTTGTGATGGCACGACCAAGGACACGATAAAAATTACATGTTAACATGCATATGGAATAAAATAATGCCAGGAGTGAATTCTGAAAATTTGAACTCAATATGACCAAAATAAAGGATTATATCCAACTTTTTTGCAAAATAAACCACTGTGCGGGGTTCTATTTAAAACCGGTGTGACTTATTGTTAATTTAAAGTAATTAAAATAATTGACATGTGAATTCCCCCTCTATGACCAAAATAAATGATTATATTCAGCGTTTTTGGAAAATGAACCATTGTGCTCCGTATCCACAGATTACTATCCGGTCGTATCTTGAAAGACAACTGCGATTATAGCATATAAGTATAATTGTATGCATTGTATATCTTCTATCTATATTTTTGCCATTTCTAAAAATATTTTATTGGCCGAGATTGCGTAGGATCTTCTTTGAAAATTATAGAAAAATGCATTGATTTGTCCGCGAGTTTGACATCCCTGATTTAGATCATATATACATATGAGGAGTGAGGAGGTTCATTGTATGACCGCATTTCTTATTTTACGCGCCATGAGTCCCATGAGTTTACATTCGGATAACCTATAACATAATCGACAATGTTTACCGTTGAAGAATAAGTAAAAGTGTTAAATACGATATATTTAATACGATTCATGTTAATTTATTAATCAGACTGCAGTATATTGTGTCGTTCCATTGTAACCATCAGGAGATACTATGGATCCCAAATTGAAAATCCATGTAAGTACTATATCTTGTAAATACGTTCAATACTCTTTAACCAATTGCATTTTCATTCAATCACTGCTAATAACTTTATCGTTTTGCATTTAACAAAGTATTATCAACGGTTTAAAGACAATTTGAGGTTAAACATCAACGTTTTTCCAAGGAACAATATTACCCTTCGCTGTTGGTAAAACATGTAAATGAATCCTTAACATTCTATAACTTTTAATTACAGCATAATTAAGGCATGCATGTAAGCAAACGCAAGAGTAAATGTAATAATAGTTATCAATGATGAGAAAGTAAAATGAATTCATGCACGTACAACTTCATTTAATTCATAATGTTCAGTATATTTGCAAATAATCGCCGTTAAGCCAATGGATTGGACATACAATCTCTATATGTGTATAGGTATTATTATGTTCTTAAAAGTAAGAGAGTATTTTATAGAGTTCATTTCATTCATAAATTGGAACAAATTCCTCTTACATTGCATTGTTTCTTTAAACTTTTTCCATATTTTCCATTTATGTTTTTTTCCCTCCATTTTCTTTTGTTTTTGTTGATGCTTGTTTTCTAACTTTGAGTATTCTTTCAAAAAAACATAGAAAACAATCAGGGCGTCAAACAGGTGATCCATCCCAAATTGAGATTATATGGTTTGCAACTCACAAGGAGAGACCACGCTCGGTCAAATGAAATTTTCGAAACTAAAAATACAGTTTGGCACTAGATTTTTGAAAATAAAATGGTGAAAGTCCGAGGACCCAATACCGGATAGTTTCCAAGCAAATAATTGTTAAACATTTGTATCGAGAGTCATTTTACACAGCTCCGAACTAGGCGTGTCAAAAATATATCGATAACGTAAATATCGATATGTCGATATCAAAATAATCTATCCCTTCTCTTCTTCTTCATATTATCGTGTTAGTGTTTTCCATTAGCGTTTCTTTCCAATTGTTCTGGTATATAGTTTTCCGTGTTTTTCATTATTTAAAATTTTTTTTTTTCAGTTTGTTGCTGATGAAATGTGTGCCAGAGCTGGAATATCAGGCCGCTTTATATCATCAACGGACATAGGCGTATTTCCCAGCCAATCAGTAAAGCCAACAACAGCAGATGCACCGTCTCCCTATGTTACCAAAACCGAAGCGAAAATTTACACAGTTCGACCGGAAGTCATTCTCTTCCATCCGATCATCCGTCGCCTTTTGAATCAAGCATGTGGAATTTTCCTCAGCCTGCAGTCGCTTAAAGTCAGAGATAATCTTATATCAATCAGCATTCAGTACAGATCGGTGATACGAGCATGCCTGGAGAACATTCAGGACGAGGTGACGCGTACCAGCGGGCAGGAGAAAGAGGAGCTGATGAACCACATCACCATCTTCTACTCTATCGAGTGCTTGTGGCATTTGTGTGAGTTGCTGTACATGCGTGAATCGTACAACAATATGATCGGCTTCAAGTTGCTGGACTGGGTGCGCTTCCATATACCGAAGCATGAGCGTGCCGCCAGCCGGCTGCTGCACGCGTACGCCGGCAATCCAATTAACAGTCGAACGGAGTACTGGCCGACCATTTTCGGCTGTCTCCTGCAGGGACGTGTCGACGATATGCGTACGCTGCTGAACATGCATACCGACGCCAACGAGCTGGCGTTCCGAGCTGCGGAGATAGCGTTGCGCGCGATGCCAACGTACGCAGCGATACACGAGGGTATGCCGCTCGGCGAGTTCAATCTGCGCCGCAAGAACTGGCTGGTGGACACGCAGGCGAAGATCGACGGCAAAATGTTTATCAGCGAGCCGCAGCTGAATCGTATCATGCGGCTGGTCGTTGGTGAGGAGTTGGCGTGGATCGAGGTATGCGAGCTATGCGAGGAGTGGATTGAGCTGCTTGCCGCATGGCTATTTTACACCGACCCCACGGTGCGCTCGTTCGATCTTCCCGTGTATGCGAAGAAATGTATGCGTCAAATGCGTAAACCTATTAAGCATATTGATATGATTCTTTTGGCTGCTATGGAAATGGACGCTGAGGTAAGCATTCATACAAGCATTTTATCAGTATATCAGTTTCTTAAGGGGGACCTCATTTATCAGGAAAAGACATTGCAAATAATCAATTCAACAATTCAAGAACATAATTTGAGAACCCGCACCTACACTAGACATGTCAAAACAATATCGATATTTATAAATATCGATATATCGGCCTCAAAATTTCCAATCATTTTGACATGTCATTGATGTAATCGCCATCTGAGAAGTATTCTGAGCTTTCCACCATTGTAGGTTCTATATAATAATTCTTAATCGATTTTTGCCACCCTAGGGTTGCAACTTTTATGTATATAGTAATTATTATATTTGATGGAGAGATTAATAGATCGATAAATGTATTATTATTGTTAGTATTACTTTAAATATCGATTTTCGTCGTTATTATAAGATTAACAATAAGTAATTAGTTTTTCAACCTATATATAGATGGTGTTCATGTGGAATTTGCATTTGATCGATATTGATAATATCGATATTTTCAAGACGGTGTACGATATTTTGATGTCGATATATCTTAACCTTGGAGATATCGGTTTCAACAAATAGCAATATTTCATCATTGTCTGACATGTCTAACCCACATGTATTTGTTGCTAATCGTGATGCGAATTTCGGATGCGAAGCATCCATCTTCACGCATTGTATATGTATGATTTGCATCCGAAATTCGCATCGAAATTAGCAACGTGTGGGTATGGGTCCTCAAATTCTGTTCAATCAAACCCACAGTGCAATATGTGTAATAGACAATTCAAGAATATGCAGTGAAACCTGGCAAGTCGCGTTGTAGGTTCCCGACTTTCAGGCTTAATAATTATGTGTACAATAACCACAAATAATTTCACATCCATTGGTTCAATCGTTTTCTAGTTATTTTGGTTACCGATTTGAAAAACAACTTTGAGAAAAACGCGCTCAAACATTTATTAATGAACAAATCAATTCATTCAATAAGTAACTCTTTCAGTTATAGCTTCGTTATTTCTGGGAAATTTATTTAAAACTTGCAGTTTTTAAACAGATAGTTTTTAAAATAGTAAACTTTAAGAAAATCAAATATTTTTAACCCTTCTAGATGTATAATTAATAGTAATTACAGTAATCCTTCAATTTTAGTCTTCTCCCTTGTTCTTTTCCTTTCTTGACATGTATATAATTAACGAAGGCAAGGTGATGAGCTAGCGTTTTCTAAACTGGAGTGCGTCATATTGTATACATGGACACTAGTGAATATGACCCCACTTTGGTAAACGATTTCGGCATTATCGGACAAGGGGACCCTAAGGCCTTTCAGATCGTGGTGATCTCCTTAGGACTTATTGAACATTTGGGAAGTGATTATCCCATAACATTACTGAATACGAGATATGACCCTACGCTGGGGTTCTTCATGGATCATTATCGAAAATCTTAGACATTTGTTCATCTTCAGACATTTGTTGCGACAACAAGGAAACGTTAGAAAAAATCATTTAAGAGGGGCGTAGCTGCAAAAACACTTTGGAAAGCGCCAGTTTTTCCTTGTAAATTTGTGAATATGTAGATTGGAATTTAAATAGCGAGCAGCGGCAGTTCCTGTACCGTAGCTTTTAATATATTCTTGGTTATTTTTTTTATTATAGTTTCATTTCTTAATTTTGTCTTTATTGCCACCTGTTTTGTTGCAGTTTTTAAAACAAATTCAAACGCTGAATGAAAACGGCTGGTTTATAACACATTTAGTTGACCTGATGTATCATGCACGTCTTCTGGGCACCTGGAAAATTGCAGACAGGTGAGAACTTTTTCCAATATTCTTTAACCGTTCGCTTTGTTGCTCTGGTTGATAGTCTGCATTGGCTTGATTATAATCGTTTTATTTATACAATTCGTGCACCATTTTCTGCACTGCGAACCGATTTCATTTGATCCCTGATTTGTCTGGGGTCGTTCAAATAAGACTGTATGATCGTAGTTGTGTGAACGAGCTAGGAAATATTATTACAAAGTACTTGCTCTCAAATATAATTACATATTTGAATGTTCAATTCCTTATTATGACCTTTCAAATTAGCGGTTCGGTTTTTTTTTTCAAATTTACTTTGCGAGGGTCTCTCTAAAATCGTTCTATAGTACGCGGTCTTGTCACAAAGGGGGGCCCTACCGTTCGAGACGTCAGTCAAATTTGCTCCAAGGAAGGTCTCTCATTTGACACGATCATCAAATTTGTTCCTAAATGCGCCACCCACATTTGAGACTTCATTCAAATGTTTAACGCCGTTTGAGATGCTGGCGAAATTTGCTCCAAAGGGCAGCCACCGTCTGAGACATCTGTCAAATTTGCTCCATGGAGATCCCCATCGCGGCCCCCTTTAATTAAATAAAACAATTTAATTGAATAGCAATCATTATCTAGGCCCTTTAAAATATTATCAATGTGTTGCAATTAAAATAATATTGCCATAATAATAATGCAATGTTTGCATTCCTAACAATACCATTTAATTTAATTGTTTCGAAAATTATCATCATGGAAATTGTCTAACAACTATGCAATTATGGAATTTTTTTGATACAGTGAAATAAAGCAAAAAACGGAGAGTGAATATTTATCTATGACAGATATTTATTCTTTAGCACACAGGTTCAATTAATTCAAATTTAGACCATTTTATGAATATAACACTCAGGGCCGCTATACCAAATTAAAACTTGCCTCCACAAATTATTATCTGGTATAAAACTTATTAGTTTAATTATTAGTCCCCTATTTGGACAAATATTTGCAAATTTCATAATTCACTTCTCAAGTCTCAAGCGGGAGGGGTTCCCCCATGGAGCAAAATTGCCGGCCGCCTCTGTTCAATGACCACATTATAGGACAGGGGTGAGCAACTTTTTTTTTATGGTCGAGTTAGTAAAATTGCTGATCGAGCTACATATTGATCCGAGGTGTGCTTGTGCTTGACCCATGTCTGAAATTCTCAACCGGAGTTCTTCTTGAGCCTAGCCTAATGCTTCGTGGACCATACTAATATGTTCGGCGAGCCGCGTGTTGCTTATCCCTGATCTAGAACACTCGATCCAGTCGGTATGTGGCAAAACCATAAATCGTTATCACATTGAAATTGACGTAATGTAATCTATTGTTAGCAAAACGATGCTACATTTCAAACAACGCAAAATCCATTATTTGTATCATGAATCATTTCTTCGTCTCCCACTTTTGTAAAGATCTCGTAAATCTAGAATTAGTCATATTTTGCCCCACTCTTTTACACATTTCATATATTTTTCAGTATTGCAATGCCCTTACATTATTTTGTGAAATCATTATCAATTGAATTAATTTGTCTCGTAAAAGGATAGCATCATATTTAACACAACCTTAATATTATGGCAAAATATTGTTTTTAGTTCGATTCACGTGTATGTCGGAAGGTCATTTTCGAATGAAACTTGTAGAACAAAAGTTAAATAGTTTTTAAATCAAAGAAATATATCAAAATGTAGTATCAATTAACAGACAATTGTCAATACTAATATTCCAAAATAAGAGCTAAAAATATTATTTAATAATATTGAAAAATATATTAGAATTAATTGCAAAAAGTGAAATTGTCCCTCTAACAGCGGGTCATCTTAAATATGTGTGACTTTACTGCCATTGTTTTTACCAGGGTGAGCAGATAATGAAAATTATAACCCTCACTTCCAACTACTATTAAACGTGAGTTGTTAATGAACATGCATAGTTTTAATTACGAAATACTACTTATTCATTTAGATGTGTACCATCTATATGCCAGGTTAGGTGTGAGGTTAAGAGTAGTTACCACGGAGAACAAACACAAAAATCGTAAAATTCGAAATCTTCTAATTTGCAAGCTTTGGATTATTGAATTAGTTTTTTTATGGTCAATTTTCTATGGTAATATGAAAATGCATTTATATTTCGACCGAAGTAAGAAGTAAGTCGGTAAGAAGTAAGAGCTAGATGCATGATAGGACAACAATATATAAATATGCCACACATTTTGTAATATATATTGGAGGCAACTCAAAATAAGGGGACTCCACAGTATCTGAAGAGCCACAGTTTCGCGACCAAAGAGTCGCATGTGACCAGCGAGCCACAGGTTGCCGACCACTGGGTGCCAAAGGGTGCATAAGTATTTTAAAACGGCTTTTAAAGTATTTTAAAAAGGTCCTTTTTGTTGAATAAGATAATTTTACATGGCTAAATTCTCGCTCTGAAGTTAACTTCTCGACTGAAGTTAACAAGACCTAGCTTTATTAGCGTTTTTTATAGGATCTGAGTTTTATAGTATGTTCCAAAGGTTGTGTGATTATGCTAGGAAAAATAATCGCAAAAAGTACTTGTTCTCAAATTAGTATTTTAAATTTCATTACGAGAATCACGTTGAAGAGACAAATCGTACATACTAGACGTGATACACTTTCACCATATTGTAACATTTTGTTATATATTTATTGCAAATATTAATTTATTGTAATGAAACTAGAATGGTTGCATTTTGCTATTTTTTGTGTGATTTTCAAGTGCTTCACTCTTCTAGTTTCTTAGATAATGACAACTTATCGTCGAAAAAACTTTGAAAAACAAATACTGTAATACACAGACTTGTCAAAAATATTTAGATATAACAAAGGTATAATATCGATATTTCATCGATACTTTGTTTCGATAAATATTGAAATAACCATCTACAATTTCGATTGTTTCTTGATATTTCTTTGAATGCTGTTTCTTCTGAACTGAAAGTGATCATATCACAAAAGTGCGAGGGTTCCTCTTAGAATAATAGAGACGTGATTAATAATATGTCTATTATTATATTTTTAGCAGTTAGATAATACTCACTCTTTCCGATATGCTCGCACAATGTGGATTTCTAAATATCGATAAATAGAAAATTTTGATATAAATAAGTATCGAATTTTCGCAATAATCTGTAGTGACTAGTATATGTATTGTTCTATATTACAGACAAGCTGAACAACTTCGTGAATCATTACTATTTGAATACGGATCTCTACTCATGGGTCACCATTCTCTGTGGCAAATTGGTTTGAGTTATTTGGACCATTGCCCGAAGTTTGGCCCACCGGCCATTGCATTACTGCTGCCGCGTGTAGCTCGCAACGTGGCAAAGACACGCAAAGCGATCCAGGAGGCAAGGAAGCGTCGCCTGCACTCCCTCGTACAATCCCTCTCTAAGATCCAATGCCTGGAATACCGTCGACAAAATCGCAATGGCAATGCGCTAATCTGGGCGCTAAAAACCAAAGACCCTGAGTGCATCACATGCATCGTATTCACCATGCTCATGCAGTACAGAACCACATACGTCTTACCACATGAAGATCTACTTGTGAAATTCGGCTCGGCAATGCTAGCCTGCGATAGCCTTATGTTCGCTGCAAAATATTACGATTTCCGACACGCCTACGACAAGAAGAATTACACAGAAGCAGGGAGTATTTTAGTTGGATTGATTGGATCCAAAATCACACCTAACTTGTATGTGTTTTACAATTTAGATGAAATCGTTTGTTAATTATATTTCTATTTACAGTTTCTGGACGGTATTGTTCTGCGATTCGTTGAATTTGTTAAATTGTCAAGAATTTGTAATCGACGCGAAATCATCTTTGATCGTTTTGAACTGCCTTGAGGAGAAAGCTGATGAAAAAGAGTTGAAAGAAAAAATTGCGATGATTAGGATTGCTCTGGCTAAAAATATATCGAATATTTATGCTCAGAAGAAGATTAAACGTAAGCCTTATTAAGTGCGCTCTTTACTCAATTAGTAATAAATAACATTTTAATTCCATTGTAATTATTAATATCGAAATAAATTGTTTTCAACATTTTCAATGCAATAATTTCAGTTTTAAATTTAAGTTGCGGCGACTTTACTTGATTTTTTACTCCGGGAACGAAAATCCATAACGTTTATCTATAAGTTATAAAACTAGCGTTATATCAACGTCGAGTATTTTCAAGAAAAAGTTAAAATTGCGTTTTTTGCCATTTTAAATATAAAGTGCACTTTTTCGCATAAATATTCTATTTAAAAATACGAAAAATATACATCTTTCTCATAGAACAAGGGACGTCATTTAATAATCTATAAAATGAACCATCATTCCTCAAAATCGTTTCGGTAGAATTTTCTCAGTCGTGAACGCAAACTGATGTTTCGAGAAAAAAACGCATGTAAACTTTTATATCCTTAACGGCACTGTACAATAGACTACATTTAATCGGGACAGCTGTTTATTAGGGACTAATCCCAAAGAACGGAATCATAACCCGCGTATTGTAATGCCAATTTACCCCCGTTTATTAGAACAACATGTCATTTAATTGAGTCGATAAATATATTTGAATGGCTGGAATTCAAATGATGAACATTGCGAGCAATAATTGGAAAGACAATCGAGACCGGGTGCGTAACAGTATAATAAGGGAGATATTGTGAACATCGTCAATTGGAGCAGGCCGAGAAGAAGGAAATGGTCCGAGCAAATAGAACAAATACTCGACCATCGGCTCCCGAAAATAGCTATGATCAACCTGCTAGTAGGGGGAAAGAGAAGGGAGGTAGATCCCCTAAGCATGGAAAAGCAGTTGGGCCTCAACATCAGAAGACGATTGGAACCGAAGATAAACAGCCAAGTCCCTATGAAAAAAGAAGAAAAATTCAAATGTCACCGCATGGGATTCACGTACAGCGCCTTGGGATTCACATGTATATACGACGTAAAACGTAATGTGCAATTTGGAAGTCAAGTTGACATTGGGTATAAGCGATTGGTTGGATTAATGTTAATTTAATATATAAAATGTACAATTAGACGTTATTTTATGCAATATAAAAATTACGGGAGATGAAAGATAATTGATTTTGTTCAATTGAAATCCAACAATAACTAAAAACAAACCACTTTGGAAAAACACTTCCAAATAGCATGTTTTACTTTTTAATTTAATTGTTGCTTTAGAATTGATAAAATAAACAAAATCTAGGGTATTTCGGATAATTGGGACACCGCTTAATCCGATTAACCGGAACTGTATATTTCATTCAAAACGTTCATTCAAAGCATTCAAAACGTGAGTAACAAGAGCAAACCTGCAACCTGCCTGTTGGTGCTGTTAATTGTCGCATTATCTAGCCGTAGGATGTCATTATTTTGACGGCTCGGCTTATGAAATTATTAGCAGGATTACCTAATCATTTACCCTTTTAAAATTACGTATATAACGTTGGCGGGTTACTTGATCATCATAGAAAGTATTGTATTGTGCGAAAAAATGGATTATTATTTATATTTCAAGAATTATGACAATAGAAATGTGCTAAATATAAAAGTGCCGAGTTGCAATGTGTCGTCAAAATACTGACAGTAAACGTACGCATGCGTATGCTTATGTGTACGTGTCCGATAAGACACCGAGACATGTATTTGCGCTAACCTGATCGAGTATACTAATTAAGAGTATTCTTTGAAATATTTTTATTTAGAAAACGTGCCTGCATCTGCTGCATGTATATTGTGACAATTGTGGCAGAAAGTTTGAACCAAATGTGTGACAAGAGCGCATGCCTCTTGACACGAGTCTCGCTCGTGTATATTGTGTTGAGATTTAACAGAGCAGCACGACTCACACTAGTGCTTATCACAGTGCTTGGTTCAAACTCTGCCAGGGTTAGGACTCGTGGGTTTGGCAAAGAATTAATAAATAATTGAAAAGGAAATGATAATTGTGTTTCGCCTGCGAACTCTGTGCGAGAATCCTGCGTGTATATTTTGATAAGGGTACATGTATCACGGCAAGGGTGTTCCTGGTGTATATTGAGCTTGCGCATAGTGACCTGACACACTCGTGTTTATCACACTTGGTTCAAACTTTCTGCCACTGTGGGGACTCGTCACGTTTCAGTGTTAAACATTGTAAATGGCTCGACTTTGTAAATTTTGGAGAGTTAAAAATTTTGACAATTTGAAAATGAAATCTCATGGTTACAGACAAAAAGGCTAAGTTCGCAGCTCACAGCAGACACTTTCCAGTGTTAAATCTTGAAAATGACCCAATACCATCGCAGGCAATAAAACAATACTCGATTTAATACTAGATTTTGACGACTTGAACATGTTAACAGAGATTTGAAAAGTTTGAAAATGTGTCATGACTTGTCAGGAATGACACAGTGTGAAACAAAAAGTCACTAGAGGTCACTAGATGCAGTCGGCCATTTTGCATCAGACTGCTACTCGAACCCTGACTAGTAGTTTTGTTTCACAATCATATCGTGTATGTGCGGCGCGGATTCGGGTTTACATCGGTAAAAACGCGTATTGTTCAGGCGACGCAAACCCCAATCAAGGGTCAACAAGTCGTGGAGTACGACGCTGTGTTACTGGGGGGGTCGGGTGAACATCGTCATCGTCGTCGTGTAGTTTTTTCTGCGGACTGAGTGTGTGAGTAGACTGTTGCCTTCAGTGTTGTCAGCAGTGACACAGAGTGAGAGAGGAAGAGAGGAGGCGCATACGTAGTCGGAAATCGAAGTACATACGCGCCCGACGTGATCGGCACCGTCCCAACCCTTATGTGAGTATACACATACTGGTATGTTCACGTTCACTGCAGCCCTGGAACCTAGGGCTGTAAACTGGGTGACGAGAACGAGGTTGACGACGAGGACGACAGCGTAAGTCGTTCTCAGGGACTTCAGACGTCGTCCTCAAAGCCCCTAAGTGGATGAGAGTGAATATATTTCCTTTGGGGGGGGCGTTTGAGCATTAATACGTCGACGACGTTGTTCTGGTATCATCAGGACTTTAATCTAATCTAAATTTACTGTAAGCAGGGAGATCATATGGTTGTCATTCGCGCAGTGCGACAGATGTGTCTCGCCCGTCGCGGTTTGTTAATAATTTTGTTTTCCTGACATTTTGCCTTGTGTACCGTCGCGTCTACGTGCATAAACAAAGTACGTTATTCATGACTCGCATATTTTTAGGCAACAAAGCGTCTTAATAAGCCAAACGACTTTCGCTGCAGGCCAGCGTGCGTTGCATTCGCGCAAATCGATAACAAATCACACACATACGGCCACACACGCTGCTGCTGCATAGCGTATTGTTTCAAAATTCTTGTGACTTGCTAGCAAACGAAAACTACGATATTGGCCACTCGGGTGGCGCAATGTTAATAATCGAATTGCGATACGTCACCTGAGGTGATACGCTAAGTCGGTATATGTGTGTGACATTAATAGGTACGCTTAAATCGACGCGTAAACTTTCGCCGAGCACCTCGCAACCGCATACGGCAGTCATTCAGGTCTCATCATTCAGTTTGTTTCAACTGTTTGCTTTGTAAACGCACTACTTTGATATATAATGCATGGCTTTATCATATGCTGTTTAAATGCGAGTAAAACAATGCACATCTAAGGAAAGGAACGCTTTTCAACAACGTTTTGTCACTGGCTGTATGCTCTTTCAAAGTTTGTTTTCGAAAAAGTAAGTATGCACATGATAAAGACCTGATTGTTGCCTATTCTGTTGCTTTGCTACCTGTGTGCGCCTTATTATAGTAGAAATTGTTTGTTTTTTCGAGGTATGTTTTACGTGGGTATAATTAACGGATATATCAGTGATTCTCAAAGTGTGGTTCACAGTACCATAGAGTAGTGATTCTTAAGATGCTTTTTTAGGGCACATGTTGCAAGCAAATTTAGTGGCTCATAGAAGCACTCATTGAAGTAAATTCTAACTTGAACATCCCTACTAAGGGAATCCCCCCTAACCAACTCGAAACGGTCCTAGGTGAAAATAAACCAATTTTGGGATGTTTCGAGGGCATGAATGCCCCTGTGTCTAATTTATCTAAAATTGTGCTGCGCACAGAGTTTCACGATGCGGTGGCTGAGAAAGGGGGGGTCTCTTTTAAGGCAAATTTGACCAACGTGTTACCCCCCTCCCCCACCACGGCCCCCTTGGGACACATAACGCGTTGTATAGAACGATTTTCAATTTTTAAATCGGGAATCCCACAAACTAAAATAATAATAGTTTGAGAACTGCTGGCTATATCTTTGTTCATCGTTAGTGCATCTTACTAGACCGGTCGAAAAGTTGACGCTAATGGTAATTGCTGCTTTTTTGTATATTTATAACTAGTTAGATCCGCCGTACAGTATTAAAATTAATTCGACGAAACATTTAGTTAACAAGATAACATCAATTTTCTGTATTTCACATTTTACAAGGATGAATCAATATAATGAGTCAGTGATAGCAGGTTTCTCCACGATTATAGATCTATCAATTAGATTTTTACAGTATTAAATATCCTATGTAGAAGTGATAGAATTATCACCACGTTTTAGACGAGTGAATTACATGTCAATTAAGACATCGGTAAAATTAAAAATTGCCCTAATGAGAGAACCCCTTTTCAAGTCGGTCAAACAACCACAATAGGAATAGAAAAACATTAATTTTTCCGGTCCTATTGACATCGCTTCCTCCTTTTTTAGAACCTCTGCTATCGGAATTTTTAAATTTCTATTGCATTGCAAACTTAACGACTCATTCATTCCAATGACGAATGTAATCGGAGAAATTCCTTTGATTACAAAGTGAATTACTTATACGTGTTTATCCATGTAATACTACTGTTCATATAAAGTATCGATACTTGCAATTAGAAGTTCAAACATCCAAAAAGCCCTTGGCGCAATCTATTGGTAGCCTTTCAAAGTATTTATCAACATTTCTGAAAGAAGCGATACTTTTGGTACCGTCACTTATTTTTGTTGCTAAAGTATCGACACCGACGTACAGTAATCCGGTTAATTGAACGCCGGAGCTTGCCGCATTAAACTTAACCGCGCTATCAAGTTTATAAATCAATGGGAATAAATCTAAGGAATCTTCAAAATATTTCAGATCGACCTATATTTTAAATTTCACTAAAAATTATTTTTTCAAATAATAGAAGAATATAAATAAAGCAGGTTACATTTTTTAAAATCCAAAAATGCATCTTTAACTGGGGTAAAATGCCTGGTCATCCAAGCCATATTGTTTGATTTACAAATTACCGGCACCGCATATTACAAAGGGAGGGTCTCAAAACTTTTCGACCGCGGTCTCAAAACCGCATTTTTCAAGGCCGGACTAGGCGAGGGTTGTCTGCATACCTATCGATGCCAAAGTATCGATACTTTTCCATACTAAAGTATTGATATTGATGGTACCGAAAGTACGTAGAAAGAATAGAAAGTGAAGATGAATAAATTATCCTGCCGGAGACATTATTCATTTTCCCTTCTTAATTAATGCAATTCGTGATTAACATTTTAAAAATTCCCTACCAATGATTATTTGTTCATTTTGATATGTCAAAGGCAGCTTTACTGAAGTCATGCAGAATGAAAATATGATGGTAGTAGTGCGTTCAAGAAATAAGCATCTCTTACCAAAGGCTCGCAGTCCCATTCCGATGATTTTGTCGTCATGTCTAACTCAGCTGAGACGGAAAGGGACTATGATAATGCAGACGACAGACTATGTGCTTTCGTAGAGTAATTGGTTAACCGTACGTTGATTACAAGTCCTATCGTAGGCATTATTCATTATCTCTTTCTAATTAATGCAATTCGTGATTAACATCCTAAAAACTACCTGTCAATGAGTATTTGTTCATATTTATATGTCAAAGGCAGCTTCGGAGCAATCATAAAGTTTGACAATGTGATGGTAGTATTGCGTTCGCGAAATAAAGATATCTTACAACCCAAGAAATAAGAATAAAATTGTATTTTACATTTTCTAGATTTCTAATAAAATCTAATAAGATCAAATATTGAATCAACAAAAATGCCTCGAATTCATTTGAAAACTACAAAACTATTCAGAACCGTGTTATCAGTAATTGTGATTTTGATAAGTTGAGAAATGAGAATGGACTGTTTGTGTTCTAGCACGTAAACAATTACAATATGTGTTGCTTCTAGAATGTTCTGATCTAATTCTTCGCTGTATTATATTAATGTGGAACTAATGGTGCGACCTTATGTAATAAACATGAAAAAATGTTATTAAAGTAACCGTTATTGATTTTGAAGGAGAATTTACCACTAAAATTACAACTTTTTTTCATATTGTTCGTGTGGAGCTCTTTTTAAACACACCGTGTATATATTTGATTACTGTTATAAAACTGTCGCTTGTACCATTATCACTTAAGCTGACTAAGGACGCACGACCTTTATCCATGGCGATTTCAACGTTTGTCAGCATTGCTATTAACAGTGCTAAAGAATAAAAAGTAACACCGTGTAACTGCGTTAACGCTCTTGGATATTTCACATGCGCCTTCTAATAGTTTATTCAAAGGGATTTTTGATGATGGCGGGCCGATATTAATTGCCGGCTAAAAATAAATGCACTGCAATCAATAGCAAATGACCTGCCCCTCCGCCAACCCCCCTAGTTTTTGCTGCCTAATGTGGGAGAATTCACGCTTTGCATTTCTTTCTTTCAGTTTTTTCGTTCGGATAGGCGAGCGAAGGTCGCATGCGAAACACGATCGGTTTGCCGTACACTAAGCACTAGTTTTGGATGGCTTCCGTTTGACATTTAGTCGCTTGCCGCAATTTGGGCTCTAGTTGTTGCGGTGGTTCCGCTGGCTCTCCCGGCTCTGTGCGTGGTGTATGAGAGTGTATTCAAGTGTGTGTGTAACTGCATGTAGTCGTTCGCTGCTGAGCGCGCAACTATCTAATAGTATACTGCACAACACTTGTTAATTCTAGATTTTCTATTACCTCCTCTCTCCCCCAACACAAAAAAACACGCACTTGTAACACGCTGCAAAAGTAAGTGTACTGCTATCGTAGCTGTTGTCTGTGGTTCGCTAATCATCTGAACGTGCGTTCTCTTGTTTGTTTTTGCCCTTGGGAATGCAGATGCGCCGCGGCGGAGAGATGCAGGTGAATGTGGCCGGCCTGCGACGCAACCTCAAGAACCTCGCGCACAACTACTCGGACGCGCAGCGCAAGGTGCGCGAGGCGACATCGAATGATCCATGGGGACCGAGCAGCACGATCATGGCGGAGATTTCCGATCTGACCTACAACGTGGTGGCGTTCAGCGAGATCATGCAGATGATCTGGAAGCGGCTGAACGATCACGGCCGTAACTGGCGGCACGTATACAAGGCGCTCGTCCTGCTTGAATACCTCATCAAGACGGGCAGCGAGAAGGTTGGCCAGCAGTGCAAGGAGAACATCTTCGCCATACAGACGTTGACAGACTTCCAGCACAACGAGGAAGGTATGTTATATGGCCGACAGTAGATTACCTCTGAATTAAATTTCCGATTTATCAAAATTTATATCGGTGGAAAATTATAGTATTTACTCTTAGTGTGAGATAATGAGTGATAGGCATGTCAAAATATATGAATATATCGGAGGAGTAATATCGATATTTTATTGATACTCTGGTTTAGATAAGCCATATATCGAGATAAATCCGATATCGAGAATATTTGATCATTTTTAACGAGTACGGAATTGATAAGCATCTTAAAGGTGGGAGTGTCCCCAGGAGGCATATGACCCATGTAGATCAATGGGTGTGACCTACTTGGGGCATTAGTGATCACGTTCTTATTTATATATTGTTGATAAATCGGCGATACTACCTAATTTCGATTTCAACAAATATCTATGTATCTAAAATAAGAAATATCGGTAGTTCGTCATCTAACATGACTACTGAGAGATACATCAGTATCGATACTTTTGTCAGTGGCTCCTCCTGTGAAGCATAAGCTGCACAAAATATCCCAATCTTTAAGCTACTCATAAATGACGCTAAACAATTTCTGGAATTTCGATATAAATAAATACTTTCAATACTTTGCATTCTTTGCCAATAATCATTTCAAGTTTCGATATTTTTTATATTAAAAAGTCTAGATTTTCACTCATACCCTATACACTTTTGGGGCAACTCTAGATTTAAAGAAACAGCATTTTCCGCGAAAAAATTACTTCGTATACCGCATGTCGTAACAATCCAATTTGTCCGTTCGGTGTTCTCTAATTGTATTACTTGACATTGTAATCGCAGCCATGTGTGTGAGTTTTGTAGGGAAGGATCAAGGGCAGAACGTGCGCGAGAAGGCGCGTCAGCTGGCGCAGCTTCTGCACGATGACGAGCGGCTGCGCACGGAGCGTGCGAAGGCCATCAAGGCGAAGGAGCGCCTCGCGAAGCAGCCGTGCGCGTTTGGAAGCGACGGTGGCCTGGATACGCCCACTAGCCCCAAGTATCCGGCGTTCCGCAGCAGCGAGTGGAACAACAGCCGCGAGTCAGCGAGCGAGCTGCCCAGCGACCTGGAGGTAGCACGCCCGCAGACTGCCGGCGAGGAGGAGCTTCAGCTGCAGTTGGCGATCGCCATGTCGAAGGAGGAAGCCGAGCAGGAGGAACAGAAGCGGCGTTCGGACGACGTCCGGCTGCAGTTGGCGCTCAGCCAGAGCCAGCAGGACTTCAAGACGACGGCGGATAAGCCCAGCGCCATGCTGGACCTGCTCGACGTAAGCCTGGACGACGGCGCTACCAGCAAGAATGTTGATCCGTGGGGCATGCCGCAGATACCAAAACCGCAGGTATAGATATTCAGTTACTGGATGTTTTCATATTGAAATTTTCGGAGGTTCCAAAACGGTTGTTGATTATCTTGTGTATGTATGCCTAGTTGGAGTTCGATTCATTTTTTCGCGATTGTTCGTACCGTTCATTCACACAATGGGTAAGAATTCAACCTAGCGTGTGCCATGCTGCAAAATTAACTATTAACTAATGCATTTCTAAGCGAATTTAGATCATGCAACCAACCTAATTATAATTATCAACAATACGGCTTATTCATGCTTGTGTTGATTTTGATTTTAATGTTATGCAATTAATCAAAGATATAATCAACGAATTAAGGGTCCGTAAATTTACTGATATTTATATATTAACCCTTTGACCTACCAATTAGTTTCAAGAGTGTCAGACAGGAATATCGAGCCAATTATAAATAAAACGGGCATCGCTGGCGGCGTGACGGTTGCAGTTTTAAATTTTGCTCTCCTACAATACTGATCGTATCATTCAATAGTATATTGTACAACGAGCATATATTGTTATACATTATTTACAAGTATGACAAGTCATACGACTGAATAATGTACATTACATGCGAGTTGTACGCAACTTTTTTGTCTATTATTATGTTTGAAAATTATATTGATTTGCTTTAGTGTTTATTTTTGCTCATAAGCATTAATTTTCTGAACGAAAGTTACATAAATAGAAAAATTATAAAGTTTTGAACAAGTCTTGTTTGATTGTTTCATCGCAATCGCGCCGAATGGTCTTTTGGCACGGATTCGATGCAAAACAATGCAATGCGGCATATTATAAGAACATAATTGTTTGCTTAACAAAAAAGTAAGCCATCAACATTTTTAATATACGTTTGACATTTCGTAATGAAAAACAATACTGAAATGTATTCATCTACCAGCACTGTTATGATTAGCAGTAGGTTGCATATATTATTATTTAATCAAGATCGTTGATATAATGTGCATATAATACTGGAGTAGAAAAAGATTATATCTTTAGAGCGGTGTTATATTGCATAGATTAATAATTTTTCCGGAAATTTCGAGGCAGCCACTTTCGCAATAGGCAAAACTCCTGTCTCCTGTTTGAAATTGAAATATTAAAATTCAAACTATATTTCTACACCGTATTTAAGGTTAAGTTAAAATAACAATATAAGTAACACCCTTACGACTTCACAACACTATTAACTTTATTGTTTTAGATGTTTGCTTTGATGGATCAGAATATATTTGAGGGCACAAAAATTAGTTAAAAACTAGACACACTAATGTTACTCACAATGTACCTTGCATAGTGATTAAATAATCAAACTCGTCATGGAATGAAACATAAACAAAGTAAAGAAATGCAGATGAGTGAAAATATTTTTAAAAAATCCGGGCATTTTAAATTTTCTACGATTGCAGCGCACTGGAAATTTCCGAAAGTGTTTTCAATGCCCCAAGGTCTCTATATTTTCATTGGTCTTATAAACAGTTTCAACTTATTCTTGGTCAACGCACTGAGACTTGATTATCGACCATTCACAACTATAATTTTTTAACGATACTTTTATTTACCGAATTCTTTTACCTATTATACATATCAGAAACACTAATTCGATATTGGTTTTGACAATTCTGTTAATTTGCAGAATACCTCTAGCCCATGGCATGGAAATGCTGCGGCGTCACCGCCGACTGCAACGAGTGATCCATGGGCACCAGCGCTCGCCTCTGGAGGCGGTGCGATGGCGATGCCCCCGCCACCTGCGGCCGTCGCCCTCCCCGCCGATCCGTGGAGTCCGAAAGCAATAACTACCCCGTTGGTGGAGACCGCAATACGCAACGATCCCTGGTCGCCCGTCAGCCAGAGCTCCTCCGACTTGGACGACTTCGATGCGATTACAAATCGGAATCGAACAATATCGCCCACGCCGAACGTCACACACAATAATGGTACGACAACGAATAACAATTCAGGTATGAGTCAGCAGTAAGCGCAAACGCGTTTGCGCCAATTTACAATGCAAATAAGCGATAGCCTGCTGCTATCTTACCGTCCTTTTATGTTCGTACAGATCCGTTTGAATTGAATCTACTAGGTGATTCCCTCCCACTTACGTCGGCGGGTCCCAGTCCTTCAACAGGCGCCACCAAAAAAACACCACAGTCCTTCCTTGGAGAGAACTCGGCGCTCGTTAATTTGGATAATTTAGTAACAAGTACGGTTTTTAGAGTGGGCACATTTTGATCCCTTAACCTACCGTTTTACTTCCGAATGTGTTAGATCGATGTGCAGACGTAAATTATGCAGGTTTAGCTGCCACCAATACCTGCATAATTTACGTGTCGTGCCTGTCGGGTTTGAATAAGAAACAGATTTATAATCCTTTGTGCTCGAGTGGCGCCGATTCGACGTAGTTCTCAGCATTGCGTATGACGAACCTGCAACTCTGTTCGGCCTCGATCCTCTCGAAATATCACGGAGCGTTAGCGAGATATGTCTCGAGTACAAAGGGTTGTTATTCGTGCTGGGCAGGTTGACGCGAGCGCCCTCTCAGACACCCCCGAATGATGAACCATTTTTGACAATGACAATGTTGTCTTGGACAATGGTTTAGACTCATTGTACTTACTCATCATTTGTACTGGGGGATATGCCCGTAAAAGTAGGTTAAGGGGTTAATTTAGAAATTGTATCATGCAAATTATTTATTTTCTTAATTTACTTTTTATTAACGATTTAAATAATGTAAAGGCAAACCGGCGAATCAAATGAACACAGCGAATCCGTTCTCGGAGACAACGCAACCACCACGCCCCGTATTCAATCCGCAACCGCCAAAGCCGACAATGAATCAGATCAAACAGGCGCCGTTCATGGCGGCGCCGCCGATGGGCGCCACACCGCCCTACAGCAACTTCAACCAGTCGCCGGCATTCGGTAGCGGCGGCAGCGGCAACCCAACAGCGCCTTATCCCACGAACGGCGCCTTCCACGGCGCGCCGCAGCCGACGCCGGCCGCTGCTGATCCGTGGACGCCGGTACCGTCCAGCAACGCCACGGCAAGCGCCTCCCAACTAGGCGCACCGTGGATGAAACCAGGTGAACATGCGAATCCATTTCTGTCCTAAACCTCGCTCGCTGCCGGGCATGTAGCCCTCGGGTATTTCGTTGGTTAACCTTTCCCCTCCAGCCCCGTCAATCATCACGAACCAAAACACCATTCCCCACCAACCAAAACAACTCCCCCTACCCGCCTGATATACACATTATCCTTGGTCGTTCTTCTGTACTGTGCGGCATGTAATTTTTATGGTGAATGTATTTTAAATATGATTTTGACCCTAAAAGAAGACGACACGTGGCGGTACCACACCAAGTATCTACCTATCACAAAGCGCTTTATTCATATGATTATGCACTTATGTTTTCGATTGTTTGCTGTTGAATCGGCGAGCAATTATTGCTGTTTACATTTCATTGCAGTAAAGACACTTGCGTCAGATATCTAGTAGTGTATACGAACGTAGAGCGTTCGATGTTTCATTTTCGACGTTTGCACACGCGTTTCTCTAGCAAATTGAATGTGAGTTATAAGTTTATGATTTCTCCTATTGGGTTTGTTTCATTTCCGTTTTTTTTTTTGGGCATGGGCACGCATGCGACTGCCTCTCATCGATCAATGGCTCGTAGTTCTACCATGAATTTGCAATCGCGAATGTCTAACTGAAGTTGAACTCTTGAACTATTTGTTTCAGGTTATACTTTTTAAAACGCACTAACAGCACTCAATTTAAAGCAAAGATGTACAACTGAAAAAAAAATCAGAACAAATCGAAACAATACACTAAATCTGGACCCACACATGAGCAAAACAAAACTAAGGGGAAAAAGCACTGCGCGACATTGTAGCAACCACCATTTATGTTCGTGTGTGTGTGAATATTGCGCGGGTGCCTGCGTGTCTATCATGCAGTTTGTATTTTTCTACGATTGTCTACCCCCTCATTTTACGTACATATTGCAAACAAAAAAAAAACAACTGACATCACCGAATCCGAAAAGTATTCTACGCATTTATTCCATTTTATATAAGAAAGATATCTAAATATTGTCGGTTTTCTTTCTGGATGTATCGCACTAACCGATACATCCAAGCTGTTTGGTGGGTTTTATTGTTTTCGGCAACATTCAGTTATTCCTGGCCTAAACAACTCACATGTACACGCTGTATGTAGCGTTCGGGAACTATATTTAAACGTACGAAATAGTAAACTTACACAATTGCAATACGATTTACGATTTAAGTAGCAAATTCCGTCACTATTTTCGTACGCATTTCGCCGACGCCCGCAAGAAAAATTTGCCCTTTTCAATGTTGGCAAATGAAAAGCAAACACCAAATTTTCATTAGGCGTACATTTTATATTGCTTAATAATGCTTTACATAAATGTTGTGTTTTTATCAAATGAAACAAGCGAAGAAGCGCAAGAGGTAGGAAAAAGAAATGAACGCATTGTAATATTAATTATTCTACTATATGATTACTAATAATGGTGCAAAGTTATTTATATATAATATATATTTATATATGAACTTATAATTATTATAATAATGAATTACATAATGTGTTATCAAGAAGTAATTATTAAACTAAAGAATTTATCGGAATGCAAGTACTTTGCAAGCATGCAGGTTTTTGATTTGGATAACGAGGGGAGGACACGGAATTGACCTGACGAGGTTTTAATGAAATTTTGGGATGTGTAGTATATGAAAAGAAACTAATTTTATGTGAGTGAGATAACGCAACTCTCAAGCATTGTCCTTAAAAGGGAAATCTGTTAATTAATGAAATTATAACTAACCAGGCGAGTGTCTCAATTGTCCAACACGGAATTGAATTAAACTTTTTGTAACATGTAGAACATGTAAAGTAATGATTTATGTTAACGGGATTTTACGCCGTTTTGAGCCGTTTGCCTAAAAAAGGAAAATTCAAAGTTTGGTATATATTGTTCTAATAGCAACATTCGCCGGATGAGTAACGTGCGCAGCCGCCTGCATTTTGATCGACTTTGGCGTGCTGAGACTTCGTTACGGAGAATGTTGCTGTTAAAGCAATATAATGCAAACTTTGAAACTTTTTTTGGACAAACGGCGTAAAATACACTACCCGTACAAAAAGTTTCATTCAATTTGGTTTTGGACAATTGAGACATGCTCCTTGTAAGAGATTTTATGCATACAAAAAAGGTATCACCAAAGAGATTCGAAACACGAGTACGGATCGAGGTCCCTTATAACTGGGTAAAGGCAAAAATACATCGGTACAATCGAATTTTAATAGTTTTAAAAATTATTTTAAGGTCAAAACATGCTAGTTGCCTCGTCTCGTCCTTATTGAATAAACGCTACACTGCAATTTCGGTCAGTTTCGTAAGTCCCCTTGTAAGACGGATGTTCGAAGCAAGCGAACCGATTTCAGGTACGTTCATATTTTCGGCGAGCGCAAACTTTACTTTTCCACACTACTAGGTCATTTCACTCTCCATTAAACACTTTCGACGAACATTGCATCAGTCGACAAATATTTGTGATTTTCTTTTGTATTATGATCTACGTAACATCTGCTTTCGGAATGAATATCATCTGCTCAAGAATCCGCTACCACCAAATCGACGCAGGAAGCTGTGAAGACTTCAGGATTTATCCGTGCAAGACATTTTAGTGATTGGTACAAAATAGTCGATGAGTGCAGGGACTGGATTTAGAAAGGACTGTAATTAGAAAAGTGGTCACTATTAACTCTACGTTTTTTGACTGATACACGTGTAAATAATTGCTGCTGCCTTGTGTCAGTTGACCGTGCTCACTGTGTGCAATTATTCACAGAAACACTGATCGTTGGTGGATTACTTTTCATGTCAATTGCGATGACTTGTGGACGCCTTTGTTGGGATATATTTGCTTGTGTTGCAATCTTGAATTTGGTCCGGGTACATGCAGAACTCGCTGCGTACGTGTGTGTATGTGTGTCTGTGTGTGATGAGAATTTGGAGTTTTCGCGGTGGATGGTTATCGCCCGATTTTGAATGATTCCAATTTCAGGCCAAGCGCGCTTTTCACTCTGCTATCGCTCATGTTTCGTATACTATTTAATGCCGCCATAAGTTTGTGCGTACAACTTGTACATAGATTGCAGTATTACTTAGTTCTTTAGCATTGTTTTGACGAGCCGTACAGCTGTAATATACGAACGTATTTATTACCTACGCATTTTTGGTGTACTAAAATAATCGCAATCTGATACTGATATCGACGGTTTCATTTTTTGAGTGTCTCAATGCGATGAATAACGATATCAAACCGATTAATTTGTAAGCTTTCTATTACAATACAATAAACGAAATTATTATAAATATACTTGTTATATACAATTCCAGGTAAATATGAGTCCACTCTACAAGTTCATTAATCATGAGCCATGTACATGCTTGTGCATGTAACTATAAAATGGTACCTCATCGATATTCATAAAGAATGTATATACACGTGACATTGAATGGATTCCAAGATCGACCATTGGTTTAGTCACTTTCAGAAGGGGAAATACATCGAATCAAATCTCGCGATTCAAGCAATTTCTGAAAGTCACAGAAATTGCTTGAATCAAGATGAAGGAACAGTTGGAAGCAGAGGCATTAACATGCACTGGAAACGAGATATTTAAGCAGAAACATCTTCGTGAATAAATCTTATTTTTAAGAGGCAAATTGCTAGTGGGACTGCACTCTGAATTGAAGGAGCTGCCAAGCAGGAGAAAACAAAATTCTTCAAACGATTGATCGAGCCATAAGATAATTAATCAAAATGTCCAAAAATTTCAATTGAATTGATTTTTTTTAGATTTGATTTTTTGTCACCTACGAACGTTTCTCCTACAATCCCATATAAATTATCATTCCGTAGCACGGTTTCTGTATTCGCGGCATATTTATGAAACATATGCCCCGCGAATAAAGAGCTACTACTACATTCAGTTTAATATACTTCACTAATGTTTGAGTTGTCCAAGCAATAGCTAGATACACAGCTTACAGACTTAAAGCACTAGTCAGCATGGATGTGTCTCGACTTACTACATCATTGTAACAGGAATTATTTGCGTCCAACTAGACAGGGGTGAGGGCGTCCCCCTGTTAGTCGGAGCAATAAGACATTTAAAGTCGCCTCGTTATAAGTGAAGAAGCGAAACGAAGTGAAGGCTGGTGGAAAGAAGGGCCAGTGTGGAGAGGAGTGGGCCATCGCACTGGTAATAATTTCATTGCACTGAGCTAACCGCCAACCGTTGAGAACGTATTTTAATTCTATCAACGTTTAATGTTTACATTTGTCCGTGCCGTATTTGAATATAACTGTTAATTCTCACTGCTGGCACCCGAAATACACTAATTGTTGCTGAAAGAGTCAAGTAAGTGAAATGAAATTGTCACAACTCCATTAATGGATTTGCGTTTTACAGTACCCTAGCTAAAATCAAATAATCATCTGAAACAAATTACGCTATGCCCTCCTAGCAGCCAATAGATGACATAATTGAAGCGTGATGAGCTGGATGATGTTTCGGAAGCACCACAGCCTCACTCTAGGGGCTACTCGTGTACATCTATTAACAGTCATCGACGGAAGCCGAGGAGTTCCACAAGGGCCCATCCCTTCGATGGTAAACGATGAAACACGAATATCGAAAATTGTAACGTTATCTATTTAGCCTGCAAATACAGTTAGTGCGACCAAGAAATAGTTTGATGTAAATAGGAAGTTTCAAGTTTGTATACATTTCATGAATGATATTTGTGTAATAATAAATGTCTGCACTTAAAACTGAACGAAGTATTTGTAAGTAAACATATTTGTACACTGCTATTCTATGAACTCTTATTAATTGTTTTCCGTTATTGCACTTAACAAATTTAATACTCAAGAACCTAGATAATTTTACTTCGATGGGAAGGATAGTAGGAAATCAACTTTGCGAGATCCATGTGACCTGCATTATTAACATCAAGATGTTGTTGATGATAATTATAATGTTCTGTAGAAATTGTGCTCCTCCAGAGTGGTGTATTTGATGCCCCTGGCTCCAAATTGTGCGCAGTATTTCGTGTGCTGGATATGCTTTCAGATAGAGAACGTTCCCTGGATGTAGACAAAAAATGTGGAAATCGTTCATATGAACGATGCGCCACATTTACTTAAATCGATCCGAAATATCCTAGCAAATCGGGACGTCACATTCACATGGAAGGTGAAACAAAGTCAGCAACCTCTCGCGATATTGTGACATTATATCGTGCCGTTTCTTTCAATACGCACGATTAATATATTTACTATCCAAATTTAGATTTCCGAACCTTTAATGGTATATTCACTTCTCCATACATTCATATAGCCCATTAACAATATATAAAAAATAACAACAAATAATAAAAAAAGTACAATTTAACACAAGCCACATATATAACTATGTATATACATTTACAAAAATGCCCCATCCATACTAAGAAGTTCCCTCCATCCTGTTCATCCATCGTCTCCTTCTCCTCCTCTCCTCCCTGATTCGCTTTATTATTTTCAAACCGCTTTCCTTTTCACTTAATAATATACCGAAACTACTTTCTACGCTCCATCCAAGCCTCGCCCAATCTGCTTCCATTGCCTACTCTCTACTGCCAGATATTCCCACGTATCCACTTTGGAGCCACACAACACATATCCAAATTTAATGATCCTATGAATTTAATTTAATGAATCTATTTTTTCCGAAACTAAGATAGGTGCTACTGGTCCTGTTCAAAATGGGTTTGAACAACCATCTTTACCTGCCTTTTTGCGATGATTCATGAATGCCTTACGTCGTTTACGTTGATCCTCATATTTTGTTAGTTTTTTTTTAACAAAAATCTAGCGAAATTTTTCGAATTCCCTAAGGGGTGCATGTTCACCCACATGCACCCCCTTCCCTCCGCTCTTGTTTGTCATATATGCTTTTAGTTAAATAAAATTGCACTCCACAAGCTCATTAATCATGTGCCTTGAATGAGAGGCTATATGCTGCATTATTTTCCCTCGTACAAGTACAGGGTCAATTTATGCATGTTAAACATGAAATGATTCCTCATCAATTTTCATTCCAATAAAATATATTCAAACATAAACAACAGTAACATTGGATGCATTTCATGGTGAACCTTAGTTTTCACCACTATACGAAACAAGCTATAAAATGTTAACTTTATTTTCTCCTGTTCTGCTCAGTTTGATCTTATTTGCAAATGTGCGAGGATGGCATGTTATTAATTCGGAAATGATGCTTCCAAGTATAGGACCCATTTTAGCTCAATATCCATATTGGGACATATTGTTTCATATTGACAATTATTCGGAATTGGTTACGTACCTGGCCTTCAAGAACCTTCAGAACCCACTAACTATATTCAGATACAACAGGATAGGAGGTGATTTCAATCGACCCAAAGCGACACGATGCGTAAATTTAGTTGTTTATGAAAATACGTACTTTCGTCACTTTTCCGAGCGATTCGGGAACATAAATGGAATGGATGTGGTGATTTTCTTTACATTGGCAATTAATCCCAATGAAAATTATACACTTTTGTATGGATCTGGAGTGGACAATGCCAATTCTGTTTTTGTGATAGATCCCACTAGAGCCATATCTATATCTTTCTATAGTACCCGGGAATACAGCACGTACGTGCAGGAGGTAAGTCGGGATGCGAATGGAGTTCCGGAATTGAATAAATACTGGAACACATTTACGGATTTCTGTGGGTTTCCTTTGAAAATTGGCTATACCGAATGCCCTCCATTTGTCGTCAAATACGAGAATGACCTCTGGGGTGTGGAAAGTGAAGTGTTGAAAATTGTGGTAAAACATTTGAATATTACACCAGTGTTGGATGATTACTCTTCTAAATATAATGCAAGAAATGCACTAATTATTGCGGTACGCATTTTACTTCATGTAATTAATACGAGGTTTAAATGTTATTTGTAGGTAAATCGAAGTAATTTGCACGTTGGTATCGGATGTCTGGGAAATAATATTAGAAGAAATGAAATGGTAGCTTTCAGTTCGTCCTTGCAAGCAGAACCCTATATTACGGTTTTTGCTGCTTCACGTAAGTAATAACTATATAGAACTTAAGTCTATTGCCGTATGCTATAACAGTCATTTAGTTATCCTTCCTCTTTCAATTAATTATAATTCTTCTACTATTATCTACTAATAAGTGAGAGGAGGGGTAATGCAAATTGCAATTAATCAAGATGGTAAAGAAATTAGAACTTATCAGAAGGGCAGGCTTCTACTAAATCAGGAGTTGGGAGATAGGCTTAAGTCTGGTGATAAGAAAAGATGCCTTGAGGGCAAAGAAGATATCGTGAGAATGTCAGATTGTCGAGGAGAAATTGATGGAGATCATATTGAAAATACTTCAAGGGTTTAATAGGGTTTTGCATATTACGAAACAAGAATATAGAAAGGGAATAGCAAAAACGGCTGTTAGTAGTGGTTGGAAGGAAGTGGCATTTGGTTCTTTGGAAGGAGGATGCGGCATATAGGTAGTGGTGGTTGTGGAGTAAATAGAGCATGTAGCCACCGGTAGTTTAACAGAAATCCAGACATCGGTAACCTATGAACGGTATGCATCATGGGGATCCTTGATCTAAAGGAATGAAAATCGAACATACTTCTATGCGAGATTTTTCGTCTCCAATCTAAGAACGGCAATGGATTCGTTCCAATTTGGCCCGTGAATTCCAATGTTATGGTTCATCCCCTTTACTGATGCGTACCAGATCACATTATTCTTGTCCTCGGTTATGCTCTCGACTTCGGCAAAGGCTGTTTAATCGCCACTGTAAAGTCGCAGTTGAAGTCGTATACCGGGGTTATATTGTTCATCGGGAACCCGATGTTCGAGAAGCCAGCCCTGCTCAGTATCTCGGAGAACCCTTTAATGGATCTTGATAGTCCCATTCTCAGGGCGCTCTTAATGGCTGCGCCTGCAATGGCGCTTGGCAGGGGCGGAATGACTAATAGCGCTGTCAATGAAGCAGTATGGGTCGTGTATCTCGCCCGCGTTATTCCAAGACAGACAAGCCGTTGGAGTCTTTGCAGCTTCCGCGCCGTTGTCTTTTCCTTCGTTTTCTGCCACCGTATTACGCTGGCATATGAGATAATTGGAGATATCACCATGACATCATACAGCCAGTATATCATTCGCGGTTGCAGTCCCCAATTTTTTCCAAACATTTTACGATACGCCCAGAATGGAGTGTCTTCTTAATGTGGTTAGACCAGTTTAGCTTGGCATCCAGGGTAACGCCTAGATACTTAACTTCCTTTTCCGTGTGAAAGGAACGATAACTGTTTTTGTCGGGCTTTGTTAAAGCCCTGAGTGATGGAAGATAACGTTGTATCATATTTCGCTTTTATAATGATAGCTACGTCATCTGCATAGCCAATCGTCGTCTACCCTGCCTTCGACAGGGTATCTAGCAGGTCGTCAACTACAAAACACCATAGAAGAGGTGAGAGAATACCCCTTGTGGGCACCCCCTACCGATGATGGCGGTAGCTCGTATTCCCTGCAGGTCGACAGTAATTTGTGTACCTTTGAGCATAGGCTCGATGCGTTGTGTTGTCAAACGCTCCTTCGATATCAGCGAAAATACACACTGCTGTTTCTTTCGTCTCGAGCGACCTTTCTATGTCGGATACGAGGTGATGCAGGGCATCTTCTGTGGATTTGTCCGGCTGGTAAGCAAATTGTAGAGAGTTGAGTGGACTTTCTGTCAGGTATTTCTGCCTGATGTGATTGTCCACCACTTTCTCCATAGTCTTGAGTAAAAAAGAAGTAAGGCTAATTGGTCTGTATGATTTTGCCTCTTCTGGAGGACTTGCCGGCCTTTGGTAAGAATATAACCCTAGCCTCCTTCCAGGACTCCGAAGTATGAGCGAGTCTATAGTCCAGTCCCTGCTGAAGCATGATTGGGACGATACCGTCGCAACCTGGGGCCTTGTATGGTCTGAACGTCCTTATGGCCCAGTTTATCTTCTCAAGACAGAAGACTCTAATTGCGGTAACACCACTCCCCGCTCTGGAGATCATGTACCTGTTGGTTTTTACCGTCAAGTTCTGACTCCGGAAAATGGGCTGAGGTTAGGATCTCAACACTTTCTTGAGCGTTTTCTATGAACTGCCCATTTGGCCTCTTAAGTAATCCAATTTTGTTGGGGAAGTCGTGCGAAAAGATCTTCCTGAGCCTTGCTGTCGGTCCAATTTCTTGGATGCCAGTGCAAAATTTGTCCCAGTGTGTCCTTTTCGCCTTCTTAAGCTCCTTATTATACTCTGTTAGCGATGCGCGGTAAGGTGCCCAATCCCCATATCGTTTCGCATTGTTGAAGACTTTCCTAGCCTTCCTCCTTAGTCCATTGAATGTGTTGTTCCACCATGGGACTTCTTTCGAGGATTTACTTCTAATTAAAGGAGAATTTTCCTCATAGGCACCCATTCTATTTGGTGTCTGTCAACAGGGTCGCAGCAGCGCCTAGCTCGTCTCTGGACAATGTTGTCTCAACCCCCATCCAAACCTGACTTTAAACATTTCCTATAGGCCGGCCAGTCGGTCTTCCTTGGGTTTCTGAATAAGGCGGTTTGCACCGATTGAACTGCGATGTCGAACGCAATGGCCACGTGATCTAACATCGAGTCCTCTCCCAGCACCCTCCATTTATAGATGATAGAACTAGTGAAAGCGTTTGTGAGAGTGATGTCAAGTACATCCTCTCTGCTGCTTACCACAAAAGTTGGCATTCCGCCCTGATTAGTAATTTCTGGGTTAATGCTACAGATAAAGTCGAGTTCAGTGCCACGATTGTTAATGTCCGTACTGTCTCATACAGTGTGATGTGCATTGGCATCACATCCGAGACTGAGGTGCTTGTTTGTTCTCCTGCACCATTCTATTAGACCTCCCACTTCCTCCAGGGGAGGGGGGATTGTCTTGCTCCCACGGGAAGTAGGCTGAGGCAATTATTAGTTGCCTGGTCCCTTCTCTTTGCAGTATTAGCACTTCCACTGTTACTAGGTCCGCTGTTGTGAACTCTGTATCAGGAAACCACTACCACTACCACTGCTATGCGCGGTCTATCACAGGTGTGATAGAAAAGTGTATATGTATCGGTTGGCAGGCCTCGTACAAGACCCTTATAAATACAGGGTTCCTGCAGAAGTCTTATACCGAAGTTTTGATCTAAGAATCTCCGGAATTTCGGTTAAAATCAGATACTTTTACCTCCCTATATATACCAGTATAAGGTAACCAGATTTTGACAAAGGTAAATCTGGTCATGGGAGTGGGAACGGTGTGTTGTAGGTTTACGCTATGATATAGGTGATATGTTGCCAAAACAGTATTGGTATTGAAACTTCCATTCGATACCCCAACGACGGGAGATCCCCCTTGGGGCCTAGGAATTATCAGAAATGATCACGATATTGCAGAAACGCCGCGGTTTGCAGCACAATTTAAAAACGGAACTGACCAGCGGCATGACTGATCACCTAATAGTAGTAAGTTGTAACTTCGTTTCATACATTTTAGATGGACGATATGGACCATCACTTGTATATGCCGTTTTTGCGCCGTTTACATTCACAGTATGGATTTGCTGCGCCATTACTCTATTTATCATAACTCTCTTCGTAAAATTGGTTCTTAAATTATATCCTAAGAAATATTCTGATAATTTAGTCTTGGTATGTCCACACTTTAATACCATATTTGATATCATTAACACTTCGTTCACTTTTAATAACAAAACTGAATTATATATTTTTAAGATTCCCACAGAAGTACTTCTGGAACAGTCCACCTTCATTGCTGGGCATAGTAATGCGTTGCGTTTGAGTTTTGTTGCTTGGATTTTGATCGGATTGGCAATTTCTAGCTCATATAAGTCTAAATTAACCGCAGCATTAATTATGCCAAATAGAAATGAACCGACCACCTTAGAAGATTTGTTAAATCAAGGATACAAATTCGTTGTAGGTCCATCCTTGGATAGTACCTGAATTGTTTAATTTATTATATTCGTTTTGTTTTCAGTCACCAGCCATGGACTCAACGTATCTGATTGAATTATTACAATTTTCAACAGACCCGACCGAAAATCAAATTGGGAATATCGTTCGAGATACAAAGGATGTATGCGAAGGATTATTAGGCGCGATCAATGAGTGGTTGGCGGTGATAGAAGAGCGAACTGTAATTCGCTTTTCGGTGAGGGTTTCTTTAATTTTCTGTTTTCTAAAGAATTTAGGCAGTTCTACGAAAATATTTGATAGTTGAGAAGGACCATTATTTTTATGAGGGAGAAAATTACATAAAGCCATTAGGGTGTGTCTATTGAAGGAATATGTAGATTTATTTTGTGTGAAAAGGAGATGTGAAGAGCTTGTAGAGATAGTGGCGGCGCGGCACTGGTCACCGGGAAGATCGTGGCAGGACGGCTTGGCGGGGACTAGTGGATTTTGCTGTAGGTGGCGTTAGAGATGCCTCGAGGTAGATCGGTATTGACGGTTGGAAACCGTCGTGTGTGTTGTCGCCAAGTCGTGGTGGAGATCGTGATCGCAAGGTGGTAGCTGAAATCAGTCGTGATGATTCGTAGTAGATGTGCGGACTGGTAATTATCGTTGGCTTGGTAATTGACTACGCGTTTGTTTAAATATCAGAAATCATTCTTATTTTATAACAACAAGTATGGTTGCAGATATGAGAGCAGAGCGCGTGAGTTTGACAGTTGTTGACACGAAGAAGGTCGGTGAACTCATGCCGAGATTGAGGGATGTTTAGAAATTAGATGAGCATCTTCTAGGCGGGTTTGTAGGAGTCAGTGGTTTCTCGTTGCCTGCAGTTACTTGGCCATCTCGGAACGGTGAAGCCGCCTCCGAGTAGGTGTGCCACTAGGAACGGAGGGAAAAGTCACTAGGAAAGCCTTCCATGCGGATGGTTTTGCGACCGATATAAGGTACATTAGGATGCAATCCTAGCTATAAGGAGTGGCAGGTAATCGGGAAGGTTCAGCAATATGTTATGAGAAGAGATTTGAGGAATAAAGAAAAACGGTTAATAGCGAGGGCAAGATGCGGGTCCGAGGAAAGAGGAAGGAAAACATGGATGCCAGAGGATTATCGAAGGTGTGTGATGTGTAATAGGGGGTGGGTCAGATGGGACCATTTGGTGAGCGAATGCGAACGAATGGAGGTGTTGGGAGAAAGAGAAGGAAAGGACCCAAGGGCACTTTCGGAATGGTTGTGTGAGACAGGGAAAGGATAAATTGGATACGGAGAGTGTTAGGGGAGAAGGAAGGAAGGAGGCGTACAGTGTAGAGCAGGCATGTGCATATTGCAATTGTTTTTTTTGTTTTTTTTTGTGTTTACAGATATATTTTGTTAGTTTTTTTTTGTATATTTTAATTTAAGATTTTATGTTAATGTTTAGGAAGGAGAAGAAGTATGTGAATAATATGCCAAATAAAGGTTCAATATATACATTAGGATGCCATAAAGAATGATAGTTTGACAAGGGACACGATTTTGGAATTAGCAAGGACGGTCACAGGATGCTAAAGTTACACTTGAAACATGATGCATGCACAAGAAGTTTGGCTTGAAATGAATAAAATAGATAAATAGTGACAGTGAAAAATAGGCCTCGAAGAAATATAATATTAAGTTATTTGCTCTGCTTTTGTAAGAAAATAAATCTCAGTATATATAAGGGACTTGGAATCCCTGCAGACGGATTAAAACTGAATTGTTCAAGATTTAATGCTTTGGGTGGTTGTTGACTTTTCGACAAGTATTGTGGTGAGAGATGGAGTGTGTGACGGTGGTGGTGTAGCTCGTGTCTTCATTTCGGTCTTGGTAACTGTTGACCATAACCTTGGCGGTATTCGTAATACTGGTCTATGCGGGCAGATCGTCACAAGTCTGTTTGGCGGGGACCAACAGTCGTCGTATGGCTCGTTGTCGGAGGTGATGATGACTCTTGAGCGCGTGGTGCATGCAATCGTAGAGTGTGATGGTGAATGACCTGTAGCAGAGGTTTGTGGGAGGTTCACTCACTGAACCATGTTTATGTCTGCTTTCCTGGGCGTCGCGTGAGTTTGTTTAGACCACTTCTCGCCTGTTGATGTTAACATTATTACGAATTATTAGTGTGGCGAGCAACCGCCACAGGGGTAATGTCAGTTATATTATTGTTAAGAACAAGCAAAGATATTATTATAGAGGACCGCAAGCCGACAGTTACCCGCTGTCTGTAGATTGTGAACAGTAAAAGAGTGCACTTGCCCGAGTCTGATAAATAACTGATCTTTATTCTCTAAAAATCTTACGAACTTAATTACAAAATCACGTCACCGCCTCTAGATCTTAGGGTGTGGGATTTTTTGGTGGGGCCTCCACCAATCAAAACATATTATCGACTTTGTGCTACAAGAACACGCAGAAGAATCATCGACGAAGCGGATGTGGCCATGTTGCTTACATTAAAATTTGATAGTAAACGCACCTTTAAATCTTGAGTCTGCACAATGAATTCTTTCTACTCGCTCATGTTTCTCCTGCCTAGACATAGATCTGCAATAGTGCGGAAGATGTGCCTGTGGTATCTACGATAAGAAATATTTTGACATCTGCCATTCCCGTACGTCATTTTAAGCTTGGATGATAGTCCCAGCGGTTTCCGTAGAATATCTGCACGCTGGTTCAGAACCAGCGAGTTCCCATACATTTCTTCCCTTAGACTGGTTCTTTCTTCGGGCTTTCCGGATTATTCATATTCCTGAGTACTCAAATGAGTTCCGCCGCTCTCGCCTTAGCGTCTAGAGCCAGTTACTGGGTGCAGGCTGCTACCAGCAGACACCTTGTCACTGGTTATGCAAGATGGAGTCGATGTCGGAAGGTCCTGCTATCCGCCCTCCTCCTCCATAATCATGATA
>JAODAC010082996.1:0-35166 GCA_027575185.1 Mimaenictus wilsoni | reverse complement strand
TATGAAATTTTTTTATTTCTAATTCTTAAAATATTATAATTTGAAAGTCTAGCAATAAAATATTTCCAAACTTTACATAAATACTTATATGTTTCTTAGATATAGCTATACAGAATTTGATGTAAATCTATCTATTAGTTCTTGTTTTACAGCACAATAATTGAATCATAAACTTTCCGAATCAACATGAATCGATCCGAAAGATTACTCAACTTTGACCTGTCATAACTCGATAATCAATAAATCAATCATTTTCAAATTTGCTCATCATTTGTAGGCCCTCCCTACCTATAATCTCACATAATTTGATAAGAATCGACAGAATAGTTTCCGATTTTCAAGGTTATATATAACAAATTTAAAAAATATGCAATTTTTTTTATCAAATTTTAATTTTTCAACTTTAACATGTCATAACTTTTAAATTAATCAACGAAATTGTATGTAACTCTCCAAACATGTTCATACACATTTTTAACAACTTCTACCCAAAATTTGAAAGAAATCTATCAAATAGTTTCCATTTTAAATCGAAATTACTGTAATTTGGCATTTTCAAGGTGTCTTCGATGTTGCTACCGCCATATTACGTACTTTGCGCATCTGAATTACGCACAATTGTCAACAAACTATTGCTATCCCTATCGCACTCATTGGCAATAATTAACATACACCTAAGTGCAAACCCAGCAAAGGCTGTTTGTTGAAAGCTATCTTTGTCGTGCTTTGACTCTTAACGCTTTAAACACATATAAACTAACACAGTGCAAGGGTATGTACGTGTTTAGAGTGTAAGTGTAGAGTAGTACTGTACTAAGTACTTAGTATAGTATACATACATCGACACATACATGCAGAAAGAACACATTGAAGTTCTGAGTGAGTAATGTATGCGTCTGTCGTCATCATCGACCAAACAAGCGAAACAAACCGTCGAGAGAATTTTGTCACTCATTCTCTCGCAGTCGCAGTCGGCGGCGCACACCACAGCGACACACACATGCGGCGTACTTTAATTTCGTAATTAGTGTCCGTCGAGTGCGCTCAGTACTCACAGTCAGTTCGGCTCGACGTATTCCAGCGAGCGACGCAAGTTAGTACTCATATGTTTAGTACCCGTACCGTAAATACAGTGAAAACAGTGAACAGGCAGAGTTCGACTTCGTACGCCCGGGTCAGAATAATACGTGGTAGAATTAATAGATTGCGATGAAAAACAAGGGTTAATTTATTAAACTTTGTGTTTGAGTTGGTGGTGTTTTCCCAAGTAAAATAAGCCAGGAAAAATGAAAATATCCTAGTAATCGACTGAAAAACAAGGAAAACAAGGGTAGGTCTCCGAAATTCTTTAAATATTTCAAAGAAATGTGTTTTTTTTTCTTTGAAACTACAAGAATAACGCATGAAATTCAGTGAATTTTTAAAGAAAGTGCAAGAAAACTAAGATATTATAAAGAACATCGTGAAAAGTGTTTGAAATGTTTCCGTAAATGAAGGATTATTAATGATTTTGATGAAAAACTAATGGAATGTAAGTATTTTATTCAAAAGGTATTCATATTTATAGAAATATATTTGAAAAAAGCCTAATTATACATGAAAATAAATTTGGAAATTTTGTGTTACTTTTTAGTCTCATGTTTGGAGGCTGATAACTGAAAAACTATTTGAGATAATTTAAATGTCGAATCAACCTATGGTTCAACAATGTATTGTTAGTATAACCTGAAAATCTCCTCAGTTTTTCTTGTAAAGTTTAGAAGTTAAAGCACTTTAATGAAAGTGTTTCACTTAAAACAATAGGATTGTCATCGTGAAAAGTAAAAGCTCATTTTTGATGTGGTATAAGACTGGAAATAATATAGGTAATTGAAAACGCGTTTCGCCATAGTTTTCCTTATTTAATTGAGATTATTGTCACAAAATTTTCACAAAAACCTGTAAGTTATGGTTATTTAATAAAACTACTGCAAAACTATGTTTATAAATGTATGGATAGATTTAGAAAATCCATTTTTGAGGACTGATAACGAAGATTCTCGTAGGGATAATTTAAATATCATTTCATTAAATCATTCTACAGTTTATTATTAATATTTTCTGTCATTTTCATTGGTATATATTGAAAAGTTGATAAGTTACGATACTTTTATTAAACCATTTCACTCTATAAATGTCCTTATTGTCATACACGGTAACTTTTTAATGTCGAATTAATTCTAGACTAACAAATATCATTAAACATGCTTATCACAATAGTATTCCTTATTTATTAGAGATTGTTTTCACCAAATTTCATAACATTATACAGAGAAATCAAGAAGATATGGTTATTTAATTGAACAGTTGCGAAACTGCCTCTACAAATTCAGGGTTACATTTAGAAGTCCCATTTTTGAGGGCTGATAATGAAGAAACTCTTGGAAATAATTTAAATATCACTACATCAAATGATTCGATAGTTCATTGTTAATATTCGTTATTATTTTCATAAGTTTATCTTAAGTAGTTTAGAAATTACAGTACTTTTATAAAAGAATTTCATTTAAAAAATGCTAATTGTTATCGTCAAAAGTCGTAACTCATTTTTAATATCGCATAAGTCCGGATCTAATACACATAATTAAAAATATCTACTACCATATTATTCCTGACTTAATCAAGATTATTATAGCCAAATTTAAAAGCATTATATACCGAACCCTATAAGTTGTGGACATTTAATTGAACTGCTGCAGAAATGAATATTTTATTGAAAAAGTGATACTGATGTTTGATGTCATATAAGTCAAGAACTAATAAAGATAATTGAAAATACTTTTCACGATAATAGTCCTTATTTAATCCACATTATTTGTGCCAAATTTCATCACATTACCCAAAAGACTCAAGAAGTTATAACAAGAACTAGCTATAAAGTTGAGAAAAATCATGATGAAAATGTATATTGGGTTGCATATTGATAAACGTCACTTTCACTCTTAAGTAGCTTAAATGGTTATTGCTGTGTGGTGTGTGTGGCAGATCCGTGCATGGCCGAGGCAGCACCATCCGAATAATAGTAATAAGTATGGCGTTATCGGCGTTATCGCCGACGGCTGTCCAACCAATGTCGCTGTCGATCGGTCGACAAATACGCTTCGTCGGCGGAGTATCGCGGATGCGACCCGAATTGTCCATGTCTAAAAAGTGCGTTCAACACGCAATCCGATAATAGGACGTTGGTAAGACACTGGAAAAACTGCCGGAAACTTGGAAAATACGGATTGATTCTCCAATAATTCGATAAAAAAAAACGTGATTAAAACTAGTGAGCCTGGCGATAAATTGAACAATAAAAAAATTAATTGTTAAAATCAGATCGTAATTAAAACATGTGTATTTCATGGATATAGGTGAAATTCTTAAAATGTATTATCAAAAATGGCATTGATTGAGGAATAGGGTTTTTTAAAGTTTGGAAAGTGCAAAGTATTTGAGTGAAAATTCTAAATATGAGTGAAAAACCTAGAATTTAACAAATGATACTAATTTATTCAATATATAGTGAAAAATGGAATTAGTTTTATGTATATGAGAAACATTATTGACGAAAATGTTTTTGGAAATTTAAGGTAAGATTTGGAGCTACAACTTTGAAGCCTCATAACGCAAGAACTAATTGAGATAATTTAATTATTTTTTGATCCTATGAATCTACGTTTAATTATAAACATTGTCTGTAATTTTAATAAATTTATCTAGGAGTTTTTAGAAGTTACAGTATTTTTATGAAAGCATTTCACTTTCAAAACTTTGTAAAATTCATTGGCAATAGTAAAAACTAATGTTTGATGGCGGATAAGTCAGGAACTAAAAAAGATAATTCTAAATACTTTTCACCATAGTATTCCCTGCTTAATCTAGATTATATTGTCTAAATATTATAGGATTATATTAAAAAATCTAGACGATATGGCCAATTAAGTGAGCATTTTTAAAATAAACGAAATCCAGTTTTGTAAAATCATTAATTTTCACAGGAAATAAACGTATAAAAACTGCATATTCAAGTATTCCAAGTACCATTAGGTATTTTCAAAATAAATCGCAGTTGTTAATAAAACTACTGTCTGCATGTTGTGATTTATTGCAGTTTTATGGCGACAACTCAACTTAATTCTTGTCTGTCATCCGGGAAATGACACACGAGCATGTTAAACATCAAAAATGTTCGCAGTTCGACCAAAATTTGCAAACTTATCGCAAAACTAGAAATATATTACCCATAAAACAAGATAGTTTAACCTTATTTAGCTAAAGTTGGCAGAACCAAACCCAGAAGGCAATTAACATCGTTTTGAAGATGGTGAACTTTCGTTTATTAGCAGTTACACAACATGCAAATTAGCAGCCGTTAATTTCGATAATTTCGATTAAGTCATTAAATATATCAATTTAATAAATTTCATCGATAGTGATGTGTGAATCATGGTGTACACTAAGAGACTTCATTAAATGATACGAAATTACGACGGCAATGAGGAAGTTATAGATTAATTGGGTTTAAGTCGAAGTTTAAATTATTTACTTAAATCTAATGTAAGCTGAGTTATTTTTGGAAAAGTACTATTCGTCTGAAGCTATGAATAAGTTTCATATATATGATCTTGGAGAAGTTTTTAGCGCAACAAATTCACTTTTGTTCATTTTCCTGTCGAATTATTAATGTGATAGATAATTACGTCGTCACTATTATTAACAATTGAAAACTGCACGTGTCAAATTATTCTATGGGTCGTTCTCTATAATTGTTGCAAATTTTATTAATTTATGTAAAGTGGTTTAGAAATTATATTATTTTATATTAAGTTGCGCACGTCAAATTTGAAGAGTAAAACTTTTGGTCTTATTTTGAGACTGAAAAACTTAAGTTTTGTAAGGAAACAAGTTACTGCCTTTATCAGAGGTTATTAAGTAATATTTTAAGAGTATGTAGTAAAAATTTTATGGAAATATTGACGAAAACAAGTGAATTATAGTCATTTTTGTTAGACCCTGCAAAAGGCGTGAGACCTTGAGGAAACTTTATCAGAAGTTTGTGAGCTTGTAAAACCACATCTGATAAGGATTAAAGTATGTGAATGCCAGAAGGGGATAGAAAATGTATCAAAGAATTTGTAGTTGATTGCGTTCTATACATTAGTAACAAAGTTATACTTCATTAATTAGAACCATAGAGGGTGTATGAATCATAAATTCGAAATTGTTTAAAAGAAATTTCACTTTGACTACTGATAACTCGAAAACTATAAAAGATATCTTTGATTTCTTAAAAGAAGTATAAAGTACAACTAATTTTGAATAATTGCTAGTAGTTTCAGCTTAATCGGTGGAATATTACGGAAATTACTGACGATTATATTGACAATTTCAATTTAAGTAGTGAAATTTCTGATATTTCTTCTAATTTCAAATAGTGATAACATAAAAACTAATTGATGTATTTCTAAATGTATAACAGATATCGATAGGTGATATATTCTTGATTTAGTTTCCATATTTACGTTCAATTATACAGTGGGTTTCAGATAATACAGGTACTTTACCGAAGAACTCTCATTGTTTACGAACGTTGTAAAGTTTCTTCTTCTTTTTCAATTAGAGATAACTCAAAAACTAATTGATGTATTTCTATTTGTATAACACATATCGACAGGTACTATATTTCAGATTATGTCTCTATATTTACGTTAAATTATACATAGTGTTTCATTAAATACAGGTAATTTACTGAGAAAACGAACATTTTTTTACGAAATTGTAAAGTTTCTTCGTCTATTTGAATAAGTTATAACTTAAAAACAAATTGATGTATTGAAAAATGTATACCATACATCCATAGGTGATATCTCCTAGATATTTGAGCAATAGTCACGTTCATGTATACAGAGTGTTTCACAAAATATAGGCAATTTACTAAAAAACTCACCTTCCTTACGAAAATTGTAAAGTTACAAAATACAATATTTCAAGTTGAAAACATCAACAAATGTATGAACTAATCTGTAATTTGCATTTAGTCGTGGACTATGTTAAGTTATGCAAGAAGTAATTAAAAATGTATGGCAAATATGGCATAAAAACACAACTAATTATATATCGATTAAATTCGATCGTTTGAGTTGTCTGGGCATGCAAACGTTGATTGGCATTAGCATTGAAACGATTTCGTCACAATATTTCATCGTGTGTTGGCATTGGATGTCCGACATGCGTCGTGTTCGTGTTCGAAATGATTTCCATTTGCTTTTGTGTTGTTGCTGCTTTTTTCGCGGCTCAAAGTGCGTTTTTTTTTCAATTACGTGCGTTCCGTGCCTGATGATGATTATGATCATAATTCTGATTTATTAATGACCACCTGTTGGTCCAACATGTAGTGTTGATTATGATCATGACCCAGTAGCAATAGTAATCGAATCATGTTCAGATTCAGGAAGGGAAAATTTAACCTAAATTTGATGAGCGTTTTTGGAATTAAAAAAATGTTGTGAAATTATGAAAAATCATTAATATTACATCTAAAATGGAAAGTAGAATTATCAAGGAATATCTGATAAGAATTTGGGGTAATTGTTAAAATTATTTTAAAAGTTATAATACTTTTTAAAATGCTGCTTAAAGTTGTGTCTTGTTCCAGTAGTTCTAACTTTGAGGTACGATAAATTAAAAACTACTTGGTAAAATCTCAAATTGTGTGCATACTATGATTGACAGTAAAGAGAATTAAACCTGGTGAAAATTTGGTGCAATTTTACCTAATAGTTTAGATTTTATAACACTTTTATTGAAACGTTTAATTTTTGAAAACGAAAGTGTAAAAGAGATCACTTACTTTGAAGAGCCTTAACCGCAAAACTAATCAATATAAATCAATGGTTTAAAATTCGATATATTTCAGATTAATATAAAATCACTCACACCAAATTTCAAATAAATATATTTAATATTTTCGAAATTACAACGAGTTTTCTATAATTTAACAAAGCTTAACCCCTCCCAAAATGAAAATGTACCTTTCTCAATACATAACCTCAAAAATAATAAAACTATACTTATAAACGTAACATACTGTAATTCCTTATATTTCCAACTACATTTTCTGAAAACTTTGTTAATTTACACCTAGTATATCAAAAGTTACAGCGAACAATACATATTAACATACACTGATAGCATGTTGACTTTATCAAATTTTGCATTCTGAGGAGTCATAAAAAGGGAACAACCTGCTACCTACTAAATATTTTAATATATCCTGATAACTACTGTATTTTTACATATTGTAGCTACTATTGGTTATATTTTGTACAATAACAGCATATTTATGGCGTATGTTCTGAAAATAGTTCAAACCACTTATTCAATCAATGAAAGTGTTATGGACTTTGACACAAAATAACAGAAGAACAAATATCGTTATTTACATGAACGTCACTCGATAATATAGAGCAGCTAAACAAAAATAACAGGTTAAAAATTCAGAGGTGTTTGTTAAATATTATAGGAGCTAAGGCTTATTTTATGAAATATTTAACAAATTGATGAAATATTTGATACATGATTATCAACTTTGAGTGTTCATAACTTGTAAACTATTAGAAATAATCCAATTATAGATAGATTAACATATTAAGGGATTATTCCCTTATAATTTCTGGTAATTTTCGCGTCAATATACAGGGCGTACGAAACATTATGCAGGAAAAACCGAAAAGGTGTCCCTTTTTTCGGCGAATGATATAAATAAAAATGATTAATTTATTATTTTGACCCATATAAAGGGGGAAAGAATATGAAAATGAAATAGACTATGATGAATGCGTTATTGCATCATAAATTCGTTGTTGTGAATGAATAATTCCATTAATAGTTATCAAATTGTTGGTTAAAAACACGGCATTATGTTGTGCATCGCAGTAATAACACGTCTCGAAGTCGAACGAAACTATACTTAACTGCTTTCGTTTAGCATTTCGTTAGCCTGGTAGCATGGTGTATGAATTTATTATCAATTCCACTCTGCATGCATACGCACACATACACACACACACACACACACACACAACGATTGTAATGTGGCACAGAATTGGACGAGCAATGACAATAAGTGTGTATTTGACGTCCAGCGTTGCCATGGCAACGTCGAATGGTCATCGACAAGAACGCACAACACCGCCCAGCAGGAATAGATTCCAGGAAGCACGATTGATATGTGCGTCATTCTGAAAACGCGTATTCAAAATTGTTTTCTAATTTCGCTTTAACCGGTTTTTGATTGAATTGCTGAGATTTGCGAACACTCAGTATGGGGTGATCAGCATTTAGCGGCGCAATTGAATGCTTAATGAAACCTTTCATAATTAACGAGCCTCTTCATGGAATTTTCATTTCAGTGCCTTAAGTCATAATACGCTTAATGAGGCTTTAAAAATTGGAAACAATTCTATAGAAACACGTTTTCAAGGGAGATATATAAGTTTTTAAGTAATAAAATTTGAAACATTCTGTATCATTTGTAGAAATTGGGCAATTTACTCTAAATTAATCCAGGAATAAGTGTATTAAAGAAATTTTAAGATATCTTAAAGAGTTTTGGCATTATAAGCTGTCAGAGTTCATTTTCAATTTCAGTAATTTCATTCAGTGATCAAATATTTTGGTGTAACTTATGAAATACTCGCTAGAATTTTATGAAATTTGATGAACACATTCTTCAAGATATTCTCCTTCGATGGGTACTTCAAACATTTGTCAACCTTACTTAGTTTTGCGAATATTAAGGCTCAAAATTTGATATAAAAAATGAAAAACATACATTTTAATGTTTCTCTTCAATTCTTCTGAAATAAAATCCGAAATAATAGGCATATTTTAATAAAATTTTCTACCGTGACTCTTAATAAAGCTACAAATTCTAGTTTTTACAGAAATTTAAGATATCTTTAATAGTTTTGAAATTAGGTACCATCAAAGTTTATGTTCCATTTCAATATATTCATTTAATATTCAAACAAATGGCTCAACCGATTAACACACCCAATATAATTTACTAAAATTTTCCATTAATATTCTTAGTTAAATTTTACTTCGTTATATATATTTACCAATAATTTCGCTTTGTTCGGTTCGGAGTTATAAATCATCAAACTTCACCCTCAAATCAAGAAAACGCGGATTTTATATGAAACATTTCAAAAACTAGCCCATCACTTTTGATCCAGTATAATGTCTTGAAATGCTCACCAAGTATTCTCCATATATCATTAGTGATACTATATAAAGAAAATAAAAGTTTGCTCTATTGGTTCTTAAGTTGTTTCCCACTAAAATAGCTAGAATTTCCAATGATCGCTCGTTTAGTATTATTTAACTTACCATATTCTAACAAATGACCTCTAATTATCTTTATAGTAAGTGCATACTCATCAAGTATTTATCCGATAGTTATATTGTGTTCTTTAATCTATTACACGTTCAAGTTTTGATATAACTTTAATACTTTCATTGAAATTAATTTACAAAGTTGGATGTTGTTTTCAGTAAGTTTGATTTAAATGGTGTTTTTAAAGAAAAAAAACCGTATAATTGGTAAAATAACATAGATAGGAAGCTAAATTTTACACAGTTTATTCTCCTCTTTTTATTGTACCTGGTACTGATCGAAAATATAATGAGAGGTTTGTTTTTTTCATGTTACAGGGGCATAAACTGAAAAGGTACAAAGTCATTTTCGAATATGTATTTTCAGTTTTTGGACTGTAATTGTCAATTTAATCCGGATAGCGCAGTGCATTTCTCAGATAATATTCTGTGAATAATTCTTAATGTTCTGCGGTCAATTAAAATTCGATGTTATTTACAGTTTCTGAGAAAATGCACTTCAAAGTTGGTCGTTTATTAAGGAAAGAATGTTGACAAAGTGAAATATGTTATTAAAACGATTGTAACATTTATAAATATTTACAGAATTACATCAAATTTTTTACCAAGTCTTCATTAATAGTTTGTGCAAGATATGTTGAACGAAAATTGGAATTTTCTTAATTAGTTTTGATGTAATAAATTATCGAAGTTGGCGAACATTTTTACCCTTTTAAATTTCTGCACAAAATGTCACTTTCGTCAATGTTTGTGATCTTTAGATGAACTTCGGAGTACATAAAGACCACCTTAAGATATGCTTCACTTAAGTCATGTTACTTACATTAAGTTGCATTATCTAGACATAAGTCAATGCGCTTGCATCGATGACGTTGCGTTATTGTTCATGCCTGACAATGCAATATCAGCCTGCTCGGCATGCATTTGCAAAACTTGCGCTTTCCGTACTTAAATTAAGTCAACTTTACTGTGTTTACGCACTTAAGTCATATTTGAGGAAATATTTATACCAGCTATGCCTGTACGATTGCTAAAATTGTAATGAGAATGAAAATTATTCGCTATTTTTTGTTCTGCGTGTGGGCCAAATATTTGCACGTTTTCCATGGTTGCAAAAGTCGACTTAAACTTGGGTGTAAACATTTCGTTGAATGCGAAATGACTGAGCGTGCCTCACCTTAGCCACTAGCTTGTGACTGTGTTTAAACAAGAGTCGCAAATATGTGCAAAAATCGAAGGCAAATCTCGTAATTTGTTTTCAATCGCAAAACGTCTATGCACGAAATTGCTTGACAGTGACTTAAGTCTTGACCATTGTGACTCTACGATGGAATGCGTCGTTTTACGACTGAATTTTATGCGGCGACGTGTCGCTGCCGTTGTGGGCGAAATCGTTTCGTCGGCGTTGTTTTGCGCGTTCCGCCTTATCGCTTATCAGCCCGTGTGTGCGCTTGTTGTTCAGGCACTGTCATGGGTATTTACTTATCGGTGGGGCCATTGCGGTGTTATCAGTGCACTCGTGGCGCAGCCATCATTTGACTTAAGTCAAGTACGCAGCCACAGCCACGCCAGCGCGACGAAAGTCACCTTTTCTGCTCGCTTTTCAGATCGTCCCAGGCGACGAATAGAGTCAATAATGACTTAAGTGACTGACATCTGTTCAAACAGACGAACTGTACTTTACGACGACGTGGCGCGACGGCTAGTCGTGATAGCATCATTTTCGTTTTAGATTCTGTTGGGCGAGTGTCTGGAAATTCTACTGTGAAGTTTTCAGGAAGTTTGACAAAGTTTTGTGGAAATTATGGCTATTTTTCCCACTTTTTTTCAGATTTGCCAATCATTTTAGGTCGACAGAAATATTGTTTAACTTTGGATTGAGATATCTCGAAAACTATAAAAGATCGAAACAATTTCTTTTCAGACACTTATTCAGGAATGCTTAGAGATAATACTGGGAAAGCTACAGCCAATTAGACAAGAAGAAACAGAAATTATACTTTCTTGAACATGACATCAGGAACTCTAGGTTCTGAAAACGTTACGACATGTTTGATTAAATAGCGTGTAATTTTTGTCGCGTATTGTATAAATCTATCAAAATTCGGTAGAAAAAAGCGTTTTCCAGAAATATTCTCATCTTGATCCTCACTTGAAAAGTTTTGAAGTTATGAGTATTCAAAGTAGAAGAATCTTAAATTTTAACGTGGAGACAAAAGTATTCCACGAGAAAACTCGCCTCTAAAATCCTCAAAACATAATTTAATACAATAAGATTCTTGCTATACATTTATAGATTCTTTCTGAAACTGTATACAAAATTACATTTAAAATTAATGGTTTGTTTCGATTTTATGTACCTTCACACATGGTTCTGCATCTGAAAAGACGAATAGACAAAAACTGTCATTTGGCCATTTGGTCGGCATCGCGTGAGGCAGAGTTGAGATAGCATGATTTTAGTTCTAGATTCTGTTAGAGTATAGTCCGGAGGTTATTTGGTGAAGTTTTCAGAAAGTCATTCAAAGTATTTTGGAAATTATAGCTGTGTTTCCAAAAGTTTGACTTAAAGTTTCCCAAGTTTTTCGATACATTTAGGCTTTGATTACTCGAAAATTAACAGAGGTAGATCCAATTTCTTTTCATATAATAAATTAGAAAAGTTTAGAGATGACTCAGTGAAATTTTCAGCAAATTATACAGTGGGATGCAAAAGTTATGCCCTGTTAAACATGAAAGCAGCAATTTTGGGCTTCTTAAAGTTATGATTAAATGGGCTGTAACTTTTGTAGCACTCTGTTAATGCAACGAAAACTTCGCAGAATAATCTACAGAAGATTCTCTTTGTAAAAACGTCCTCCCTGTAACTTTCCTTTAGTACTACTAGAAGTTATGTATAATCAAACTAGTTTAGTGTTCAATTTCAAAGTTTTTGAAAACATTTCCAGTGTCAATAAGTGGCTGTAATTTCCACAAAAATAAGTAAAATCCATAAAAATCACACCACATCTTCTCAGATTATCTTCCAAACCATGCACATGATTTTACTTAAAATATGAATTATTTTTAACTTTATTTAACCTTAAACTTGTTACGCAAATTCAAGAAAAACTTAACCAACTGTTTCCTGACATAAAAGGGCCTATAATTTGAGTTTTTGGCTATAATTCTATTATTAACTCATTCCAAATGTTTCAGTAATACTAGTAGCAGTAAGGGTAAAGTCAAACATAACCTAGCTTGTCGGCCATTAGCCGCCATTATTAATGCGCGCACATTGCGTCGCGACGCTTCGGCCGGTAATGGCCGAATTTACGTATTCAAACCGTCAATCATGGCTTAGAAAAAATTATAAATAAATAAATGACAAATAACAAATACGTGTCGGATGGACATAAGCTGGAACAACGATAACAGCGCCTCGTCATTAAATGTGTCGTGTGCGCGACTCGCGTTGTCATTAACATTGTTCGTAAATCGATTCGCGTTCGGCGTGCGTGGAGCAACGCAACTGGTAGATATTGTTTTCGCATGTGGAATGGTTATTTTCCGCTTGTTGAAAACCTAGGAAAATATGGAAATACATAATTAATTTGTTTTCCTGTTGAAAAGGCAACAAGGACGCGGAAATTACTATTTTCCTTCGTAAATTACTCCATAACTTTTATAACACCATATATATTTACATCATATTTTTCAAGGGCATTAAGGAGGAGTTACTTTATAAATTGGCATTAAAAGTACGACATATTTTAAAGTTTTATGGTAGTTATGAAGGGTCAAAATTGGACAAAGTTTGTGACTATGTACTGCATTTGTCAGTTAATTAACCATAACATCAATAATACTTGAGCATTTTAATCAAATTTTGAGAAAGTTTCTTGTTTCATTAAAGAAGAGATGCCTAACAAATCGCCGTGAGGAAAATATGTTTTTCTTTATTTTTGTAAAAGTTATAAATGACCAAAGTTGAAACAATTTTCTTGTTAATCACAACCATTGCAGGTTAATTAACCATAACTTCCGCAACACTCGATAGAACATTCCAGATTGTGACTCGATTATATTCCATGATAAAATCTCTATCATCTAATGAAAGAAAAACAGAATTATCTCCATGCGTTATTAAATAACACCATGTTTTCCACTGCAAAAAAATGCCAAATTTTGAAAACTTACATTTAACAAGCCATAACTTAAGAAGACATAAATCTATCAACTTGCCATATATATCAATCGAAAGAGGCACTATTTACGATTTACAGTTCTAAATTTCGTCAACTTATACAAAGCGATACAAAAGTTATGGCCATTTAAGTTGAGCGTTTCAAAAGGACCAAGATTATTTCACTTGAAATTTTGTATTTTTCTTGAAAGAATTAAAAGTAATTAAACCGGATATAAGTGTCTTTGCTTCCCTCAAGTATTATCCTTTCAAAGGGAACATAATACTTCACCTAATATACAGGGTGTGGCGAAATATTGAATTTTGTTAGAAAAATCTACATACAGATAGAGTGGGTATATTTCTACGAAACTTTTGAAAACAACACCTTATCTTGGTATCCCTCGAAGCGATACGGGGTTATTTTTGCCCTAGTTACACATACTTATGATTAGGAGTACTCGATATTTTTCATTACTTAATATATTTACTGGCGCATACTAAGTATGAGAGTACTTAGTAAAATGAGATTCACATATGTGCGGCCACCATGCATGCATATACATTGTATCGTATGACGGGATCAAATTACGTTACGTTTCGATGAGTGTCATCCATAGGCTAGAACAGTCAATGCACTCAAGTATACTTATACTGTCTGCATTCATAGTTTTAATAGTTTTTACTTTTTACAATTTTTGTTTGAAAATTTTCATGACATTTTGTTTTTGTTTTTATAGTTTAATCTTTAGAACACTCAGTATATCTGAATATAAAAAATATCATTTGGTAGAGGATTAAACCTTCAATGAAATGTTGAAAGAATTATTGAAGTATCATAAATAGTTTTCTCTTTAAAAAATTACAAAGTTCGACAATTAAAAATATATTACTTCGAAACAGAATCTAGTTTCCAACGAAACTGCTGTATTTTCTATAATATCAGCATGAATCTTTTAAAAGTATACTCACGTATTAATTTATTTCTTCTTTTTTCATTGAAGATAAATATGATTTGATATCTTTGTTACTTCTTGAGTTATATGCCATGAAAATTGGCTTGTTTTTGAAAATATTGAGATCAAAATGTACAATATTTAAATATTTTGTTTTGTAATAATTGTGCTACTCTGTATATGGTGCTGGGTATTTACACACATCCTTCTTCTCTTTTTCAGTTCGTATTGCCGTTAGAAAAATGTAATTATCTCAATTACTTTTCAAATTATATACTGTCAAAGTGAATTCATATGAGCAGTTTTCACTTGAAGTCTACTATCATTTTCTGGTAATTTGCTTCTAACTCCTATGATTATGTATATTTTTTGATGAATTTCAGCCTGTATATTTACGAATATCCTAGTTTTCGATAGCTATAACGAGTTTGATTTTCTACCGACTCGTTTTTCTGTTACAGATGATTAAAGACAAAGCAATTTTATTCATTTTTATGATAACTTTGAAAAAACTTTTGGTTTTCGTTTATAACAATGGTTATACACAATTTATTTTAATGAAATTTTCAGAGAATAAACACAAATAAATTCTGCAACGAACCGTGAAAATCAATTTGTATTATCCTTAATCATTTTACGTGAAGCGTCGTCAAAGTCACGGTAATTTTTTTTACTGCTTAATACTCAATGAAGTACTTAACTAAATTACTTATAACTCGTTTAATTATGAATAACTTTTAGGGTAATTTGGTATATTCATTTGTCACTGAGTTCTTCACTTATAATAATTAAGACAACTGTGTTTCCGCTAGTTGTTTATAAGTTATTTATGGATTTATTAAAGTATTTTGCATTAATATATCAAAACCTTATAGTTTTTACTTTATAAGTCCTACAACACTCTGTATAATTCGGCCAAATTAATTTCACATAAAGAGTAATTTATATTGAATAGAATGGTGAATAACAATTGTACTTATCTCTCTCCATTTCCAAGTAATTAATTATCAAAGTTTGACTTTCAATGAAAGTTATGGAAGTCGATAGTTTTCATCGTTTCTAAGACCAATGAACACACGATACTAACAATAAGTAGCTGTCTAAATAGAGCAACCTTCCAGTTATCGTAATTTCCAATAAAATTGTTTACATTCAGAATTTGATTAACTAATTAATCAAGTGCAGTTATGTAGTTTTATAACTCGCTTGTTTATTGTTTATCACCGGTGTTTGTTTAATCATCTAATGGCTACCGGCTACCATTGTCCCAGCTACAAGTAATTCCCCTATTTTTTACTTTTTTATCGCTGTTATTATTTGTATATGCCAACTGTAGATATATTTCGAAACATGAAGCCAAACAAGTCGATAAAAACATTCTTTAAAGAAAAAAACCTCGAAATAAATTAATAAGAAAAATGGAAATGTAAATTCGACTGACTTAAAGTGAATATGTTTAATTAAGCTTACTGATTGAGTGTTTAATTATATAGGAACTGATGTTTATAAATATTTTGTCGAGGCAAATAGGTCTGGCCCCGATTTTCTTATCGTGAATCCACGGCGGCCATCTTGCAGAAATGTCATTAGGTTATCGGAAGCTCATCGAAAACATACGCTGGACGAATACTCAAACAATACACTGTTATGTTACTGAGTATCGACAAAAGTCTACTTAAAATTCGAGGCCGGAAGTGGAAGTTGTATGCAGGCACATAATATTAGCCTCAAAATTTATACAGTCAGTTTTTTGGGTAAAATTTGAAAGTATACGTCTTTGTATACGACTTAAGTCACAAGTATACTTTGTATACTTTGGTATATGACTTAACCTTTGATTTTCATTCTTTAAGTTCTATTCTTAAGTTTTAAGAGGAAGAGCAAGTTGTTTTTCGATGTGACATTTTTTTTGTAATTATGGGTTAATTTAGGTAACGAGCAGTATATCCGAACGGAAAAAGTACCAAGCGATTCAGGATTAAATATACTATAGAACGATGAAAGATATTTTTAATTATTATTATTTGTTTTCTTTTAATTAATTTACAAAGTTGATGAATTAAAAATACACTTCTACAAAAAAATATTTTTTAAAGAAAAATGGCTGTTATTTCTAAAATACCAAGTAGAATCTTTTAAAAATCGACTATGATGTTTATTAACTCACGATCTTTCAAATATAGGAACACTCAATTTGATATCTTATTTATTTTTTATGTTATACTCTGTCAAAGTTGATGAATTTACTGGAAATTTTGAGACAAAAATGTATTATATTTCAGTTTTTATGCTATAATTTATGTAATACACTGATTATAAGTCTGATTCCTGATATTCTGATTTAACAACTCTGTAGAGTTAGTAATGCCATCGAAAAAGTTAAATTATCTCAATTAGTTCTCAAATTTTACAATGTCGAAGTGGCCTTAAAATAACAGTTCTCACCTGAAATGAACTGAAATTTTTTGGTAATTTTCTTCTAAGTCATATGATTATGAATATTTTTATCTGAAATTAGGTATATATATATATATATATTTATAAATAACATAGTTTTCGATAATTGTAAAGATATTCACTTTTTAGTGTATGATATTTTAGTAATGAACGATGAAACTTGAAATATATTGCGATATTTTCTGAAATATTTGAAATATTTAGTTAATGTTTTCGTTTTAACTTCATAACTTTGTTTATATTTAGTATATTCCAAGAAAATTCTGAGAATGGAAAGAGCAATAAATTCTGCGTCGAACACAGAAAGGCGTTTGGTATTATCTGTATTAGTTCTCAAGTTATGTAGTGTTGAAGTCGAAACACTTTCGTTGAAATACGTCTCATTCTGAACTTGACTTAAGTCACTTCACATTATTCACGTATCTAAAGTTAGAGTGAACTTTAAGTAATTAGCGTACTGGTTAACGTTTCGTCTCCCAACGCACGAGACGCTAATTGATTAATCAGATGGCAGAGAGGAAGTAGCTGCATGCGTTCAGGCGACTTAAGTTGAGCCTTGCTGTATAATGACATGCAGAACATGTGTTGACAAGTTTACATGTGAGGCGTTCAACTCGGTGCGAGTTAACATGTGTTAACATGTGTTTTGTCTGATTGTGAGTTTAAATTTGTTTACAAGGTGTTTTCTGAAGGAAGAACGATGATTCGCACTTAAGCCAGTTGAGCGTTGCTAAGGTTACGTTTGTTTATAGTGCCTGATGCATCATGCTGGAGTCCAGTTTGGTCAGCAGCCGTCTGCAATGTCCACGAATCAGGTGCTACACTATCAGAGCAACACAGGCGCCGCCCCAGTGCCACATAGCTCCGCCCCCTCGGTGGGCGGGGCACCGCATCTTAATACGTCCATTGCGTCGTCCACACATTCCCATGGGCATCATGAGACGGTAAGTGGATCAGGTTAAGAAGGGTTTGATCTGGTGCAAACTGATTGGTTAGCATCAGATCAGTAGAATCAGATAACATCAGATTGGTTTGGAGGGAGTTAGACCATAAGTATGATTGATCTGAACATTCCCTCCTCAGGTTAGATAAGCTACCGAATGTAAGACTTGGTTGTTTTTTAGGGTTCTACAGCGACCCTTCGTCAGTGGCGCAAGAAAGACGACAAGTTCCAGGTGGACGCCGCCGAAACGCAAGGGCCAATCGCACGGGTGGCACCACACGCCCACAACCCACTGCCACGTACGAGTCTCATCGGCGCCCAAGCGAGCGCACCGTTGGGCGGAGCCGTGGATCCAACCGCCTACCACCACGCCCCCAACATGTACCATTCCATCAATCCGTATCAATACAACACGATGCCACTCCACGAGCACAAGAACCTGTCGCAGGTGAAGTACTCGGAGATCGTCGAACCCCACCAAGGCCAGCATCTGGCGCCCGTTATTCAGAAACAGATGCACACGGTCGTGCCTCCCCAGACTCCGAAGGAGAAAGACTACATGATGTGTTCGGTGGTGGAGCAGAATTCACAGGCGCAGGTCTCGGGCCTTCAACTGCCTCATCATGTGCACAGTCTGCAAACGGGACCTTCTGGTCACACCTCGGCCGGTACGTCTGGACAAGTCAAGAACTACTATACCCACACGAAGGAATCTCATCTGAACCCGCTGCATCCCCATCATGTCGCCCAGCATACAGTCGGTCAGCAGTATCTTCAGAAGGACTACACTCAGAACTACAAGCTGGGTCAGTATCAGAGGACCACTCTGAGCATGACCAATCAATACCCAGAATATTTGGGTTTCTACGGGAATTCTGAGATTGCCCAGCCTTATCCCTACGCTGGGAGACCTCCCACAGGAAATTTCAGGAACTACAGAAACTATTCCGGAGTTCCCCCGGGCATATCAGCCAACTCTGGTCTTAATTCAGGATATGCTACCAATGTTCAGAATTATTTTCCTTCCGGCTCCACTGGGAGTTCTTCAGGGTCAATAGGATCTGTGGGAATTGGGGTTTCTGGGAAAGTACCCCAAGACATCTACAGGACCAACGCCACTTACGGGTACAGGAATATTTCACCTAGACGAATATATCCTGATGTTGGGTATGCTCCGAGGGTCTCCCCAAACTGTTACAATCCAGCCCAGCAGGTTGAGTATGCTCAACACTATCAGAACCGTCGGGATTATGCCCTGCCTCAGATTCAGAACGCTGTTGATAATCGGGATCTTCTGGGAAAGTATGCTACGCATCACTTGCCTGATCAGAGTTTGGGGCATCACCATGCTTCCGTTTTGGAGCATTTGGATGCCGAGGCAGGACCTAGCAAGGCCAGTAATAGTCTGAAGCAATTTATCGAGGGTTACAACCCTGAGAGTGTTGACGAGTCAAAACGGGCTGAACAGCAAGCGTCAGCTCAAGCTGTTCAGATCGTCTCCCAGACTGGTGTACCTGTGCCCACTTCTGTTTCTGGTGGAGCACCCCCGGAGAGCTTGTACATTCTGGACTCCACAGAAATCTCCTCGGAACATGTCGGCGAGTACATCCATCTTCAGGTAGATAAACTCCCTGAAAATATCAAAGGATTCTATGGGACCAATACGGTTATAACCTCACCGTTAAACCTCACTCAAGACTCAGTGATCAAGGACAGTACTGTTGTGAGTTCCCAGGGAAGCGTTCTACCAAACTCTGGGAATATGTCAAATATATCTGTGATTTCCGAAGTTAAGAAATTTGTAGATAAGGAAAGCAATTCCCCACAGGGTTCTCAAGGTCCGCAAACGCCACTGTCAGGGTCTAATGAACCGTTAAGTTCCGTCATTGTGTTTGGGGAACACAACAAAACTGAGAATGTTGATGAAAATCGAAATCTGACCCCCCATTCAGAGATACTTCAGGCTTTGGTACAAGCCTCCACAGACAACTCTGTCATCAAGACTGCCGCTTCACAGAAACCTTTGGAATCTCAGGTTCAGACTCCGAGTAAAACTGAGGGGTCCCCTAAGTCTGAGGACTTTCAAAGTCCACGTACTCTAGAGGAGATTCCGAAGCCCTTGAATGAAATCGAACAGTTTCTGGATGACAGTGTCAGTGGTGACGTTTCTGACATGTTTGTTCTGAGTGACATTAAAGAGACAGAGGATCAAGTAAAGGTCATGGAAAAGTCTGCGGAAAACAACGTTCAGATTAAAGAAGAGCTGAGTTTAGATGCGGAATTGACACTTGCCAAGAGGTCTGAAGATGTGGAAAAAGTGCCTGAAGTGTCTGACCCTATGACGGACAGTGAACAAGTGCTCGAAGTTAAAGGTGATTCTGTGACTTTAAAGATCGCCGGTGAAGTGTTAAAAATTAATTTGGTGAACACTCAGAAGACCCAGACTAGTCTTAAAAAGATTTCAATTAAAGTGCTTTCTGAATGCGATGTGTTTATTGATAAGGCCACTGCGAAGTCTTCAGAGGAAGTGGAAGACAACTCGATCTCAGAAGATGCCAAGATAGAGAAGGACTCAGAAGTAGAGGGTGTTTGTTTGGATAATCCTCAGGTTGAAGCTGTTCCTATACCAGAAAAAGAAGAGGAGCCAAAGGACGAAGGCCCAGAGAAGAAGAAAGTTGTCTCGGGGGAGAAAATGATTCCTAATTCTGAGACTCAAAAATTGGATGATGACATGCCACAGGTTGAGAGTGGTGATATATTCCCGATTGATGCAGACATGCCTGACCTTCACAGTCACAATGAAGGCGAGGCTCTTATTGAAGATGTCAATCAAGAGATGCCCGAACTTGATGCTGAAGATGTCTATTCTCCTCATTCCCTGGAGGCAATGCTTGGTGATACATGCAATGAGATCATTATTGAAGATCAAGGGCAGATGTCCCTGTCTGCCCTGGACTCTCCAATTTCACCTGTCATACCTTTAGAAAATAGCCCGGAAGAACCTATGTTTGAGGTAGACCAAGATCAATCAGATGTAGATTCTGAAGAAACCAAATGCGAAGTTCCTGAGAAGATTTCGGAGGAAGATGTTTCTGAAAAGATTTCAAAGCAAGATGTTTCTGAGAAGATTCCGGAGGAAGCTGTTCCTGAGAAGTTGTCAGAGGAAGCTATTCCTGGGAAGTTGTCGGAGGAAGAATTTCTTGGAAAATTTTCTAAGGAAGACGTTTCAGGGAATTTTTCAGAGGATGGTGCTTCTAGAAATATTTCTGAGGGACAGTATTCTGAGAAATTCCCCGAGGAAAATGTTTCTGAAAGTCAGGAATCAGAAGAGGTTAATAGCTTTACAGAATCGACTCCAGAACTTTCAGATGGTTCAGATATCAGCAAACAGACTCATTCGGAAGCAACTCCTTATGTTTCTGAAGAGACAATCGAAGGAACTGAAGGGACTCAGAAGAACACTCCGAAAGAATCTGAGTTATCCCAAGAAACTATACAAGAAGTCCCAATGAGTTCTGAGGTTCAGATTATTCTCCTCCCTGAAGAAACACCATCTCCACATTCAGAAAACCCTGAAGATGCCCCGAAACTAAAGGAGGTCAGAGTCCAACTAAAGGAATCTGACCGGGAAGAAGTCCGCAAATATCTGTCAAAACTTCGTAAGGACAGCCAAATTTCTGAGATTGAAAACCAGTCTAATCTGAAGAGAAAGCGGAGTCCCGACGACCAACAACGGAAGACCAAACAATTAAAACCAAATACAGAAAAACGAAGGTCCTCCAGCGACATTGACGATACCAAACCAGACAATTGGCATATTAGAAGTCTGACAAAAATCGAAGAACCCAAAAGGACTTCTAACTCTGAATCTTCTAAAGATTTCGAATCTAAGAAGCGACTCCCTCGAAGAAAATCGAATGCCACTGAAAGGGACAAGGATCCTCCGGTCAGAAGACTTTCTGAAGTTAAGGACCAAGACAAGAAGGAGAAATTTGAAGATGGTCTGAAATCTAAGACCGAATCTAAGTCTGAGAGACGTAAAGAACGATTTAGTGTGGATGAATCTTCAAATTCTACATCTCTGAAAAAGGTTAAAGAGAAGATTCGGCATGTTAGAATATTTAAGCCAGACAGTGGAGAGACTCAGAAAAAGCTTGATAGACATTTCAAAGAATCACTCACAGAACATGCCCAAAGAAGGCATTCCAAAGATTCTGATAAATCATCAGTTGACCCAGGTTCATCTTCTTTCATCAGCGAGAAGCATAATTTTAGTATCCTGTCAAAGGACGAGAAGACTAAGACTAAGATAAAGACTCCTAGCGCCAGAAACCGGAAGTTGGAAAGCCTGGTGGAGTCTTCAGTCCGGATTCAGAAAGGGGAGAATAAGGTAGACACTCACCAAGAAGATTCCAGTAACACGGAAGATAATCTAGAGAAATTGATGGAGTCTAAACTACCATCGCCGAAACAACCTGAAGGCCCTGCAGAAACTCAGAGACCTCTGGTGAAGACAAAAGCTCAATTGAAGGAAGCACCAGCTCTGGAAATTTCTGAATGTATTGTTCCGAAGAATGCTGAGAGTGAAGATAAATTTTCTGAATGTCCCTTAGAAGATGTTTTACCAATTGAAGTTACAATAGGTCCTTCTGAGGAATCAGCACTTCAGACACCGATTCCGACTTCTCCTGCGAAGACCATTATATCTTCCGTTCCTATTCTTGGAACTGATAGAAAGAAACTGTCTTTGGCTGAATACAAGAAGAAGCGTTCAGATCAACTTCCTTCTCTGGAAGAGGTTAAACCTGAAGATCCTAAACCGGTCATGACTGGAGGGCTTTCTGATGATTATGAGACACACTTAGAACGGATTCTGGATGCTCCCAACCACTCCAAGTTGAATATCCCTGCTATTATTGAGACTATACCTCTTGATGCCATCAGGTTGGAGGAGGTTGTTCCGATTATGGTCGCTCTGGAGAATGATAAGAATTCTAGACCTACTGACCCTAGACGGAAACCAGGTTCGGATGTGGTGGATCCAAGACGGAGGACTTATCCTCAGACTTCTGATCCTCCTACGGATCCTCGGCTAAGACCTGGGAATATTTATTCTGAGAAGATCACTGAGAAGGCACCTGAAAAGTTTCCGGAAAGGGTTCCTGAGCGGGTTTCTGAAAGCATTCCTGAGAAGGTTCCTGATAGTCTCCCTGAGAGGGTTTCCGAAAAAGTTCCTGAAAACTCCACAGAAAATAAGATTGAGAAAAATTTAGAAATGATTCCAGAAGAATTTGTGGAGGTCCCTGAGAAGTCCCCAGAAGTACCTGTAGAGAGGAATTCAGAGAAACCTGGAAAAATGAAGACAATGGAAGTCTGTGAAAGAATTACAGAAAAACGTAAGTCGTTAATTCTACCTAAACACATTGGTTTAATCATATTTTGTAGATTTGGAACAAATTGACAAAAAATTGGTCGCTGCGATAAAACCAACGCTTAATGCAAGACCTAAATCCTTAGAAGACAAAAAGTCCAAACCTGCAGTGGTCTCAGAACAAGCAAACAACAAAAGTCGAAGGCATTCAGAAGACTTGAAGAAACGACCCAGATCGAAATCTGAATCATCTTCTGAGAGTGGTTCCGATTCATCCACTTCTGGATCAGAATCTGACTCAAGTGGTTCATCAGACTCGAATTCGGACACTTCTGAGTCCAGTGGTTACTCCCGTTTTGAAAGTATGCATCTGAACAGAAAGTTGAAGAAGGTATCTGATCGGAAAGCAAAGTCTACTCAGGTCCAAAGTCAGGCTCAGGTCCAAAGTCAGACTCAGGTCCAAAATCAGACCCAGGTTCAAAGTCAGACTCAGACTTCGCAGAGTCTGACCGACCTGAACAAGGAAATCGACAATATATTTAGCCTGTCTCAGAAAAAGTTTGAAATTCGTCCACGCCGTACGGCGAGTTCTGAGAATGACTCAGAACCGACTCCACCTACGGGTTCCTTATCAAGTCAGCGGAAACGGTTCCTTATCAATCTGGACGAGATTAAGACCAATTTGGACTTTTCTGAGAATTGTATTTCTATGAAACATACAAGTGCCTTACCCGTTCCCCCGAGGACCAAAAAGAAGAAGCTCTTAATTGACCCTGATGACTTTAATCTGGATGATGAGTTTCTGAAGTCGAGTTCTGATTCTGACAAAGATGTCGCGGTTAAGTCTGGTATTCTAAGTCAGAATAGGATCAAGAATATTATTGATTTGAATGAGTTATTACCTGATAGAAAACGTCTGAAGGAAGTTTCTTTAGATGATCAAAAATATAATCCGGAAGATGCCTTTCTCGAGGAAGATGTAGAAATGGAGACTGAAGAATCAAATATTTATTCTAAGGCTGAAAAAGATCCTTTTGTTAACAGAAATATTGATTGTTTTATGAATAAGGAAGCTCCGACGGATTTACCATCTGTTCTGGAGTCTTCTAAAATAGTTTCAAAAGTGTCTGAAGAACCTCTAAAAATGGATGCTACTTTAGATTACATAGAATCATCTCAAAAACACGATTTTGTACAGGAAAATAAAAATTCTGAAACTCCATTACGCACAATTGGAGACTTAGAAAACACCTCGGAATCTTCCGAATGTACGGAAATAGATGATTATCTCAAAATTAAAGACGATAAAGATATATCTTCTATGTGTAAGTAAGGCGCTTTTTGTAATTCCTATTCTGTGTTGTACCCTTTTCTGTAAATTAAATTCTGAGTATTTATGATTATGTCTAAAGTGTTTAATTTCAGGCGATGATGCTGACCGAAATTATGATGATGTTGAGAACTGTAGTGTGGTTACAAGTCCAGAAACAGTTGCAGGAATTACAGAGGAAATCTCGGAGAACGTGGCGCATCCAGAAAAAGTTGATGTCGAAGGTAAAGATACATCTGATATTGGGGATTCTAAAAAGATTGTTGAAAATATAAAGGATCATGAAGAAGTAGAATCTGAAGTTCCCGAAATGGATACAGATTTGACAATCGCTAGTCCGGCGATAAAAGAGTCAGAATTTTTGAAAAGTTCTAAAGTGGATTTGGGAACTGAATTAGTTGAGACCGATAAAATTAATGACCCGGTACCCAAGGATTCTGAAGAGTTAATTACAGAATTGAATGAATCTGGAGACTCAGAAATTACTGGAAATGCAGAATGCTTTGAAAATGTAGATTTTACTGACAAATTAGATTATGACACCATTTCTCCTAATTCTAAGTCCCAATTGCCTATATTAGATGGTTCAGAAGATATTCAGAACAAGGATATTGATAAATCTGACAAAGTGGAAGAACCTGAATCTATGGAACATATGGACTCTTTGGATGATTCACCTCCAGTTGTAACTGACTCTAACACCGTTGAAGACAGCAAATTTACCGGTTCTGAATCCTCCGATCATGTTATGCTGACTATTAAATATACAGAAAGTGCAGAAAATTCAATTCCCGAAGAACATAGAAAGCAGGAAGATGTAGAATCGGTATTAGAACCTCCGAATGCAGAATATAATTCTGAAATAGGTTTAGAATCATCAGTAAAAGATATCCTCCAAGCTCACCTACCCATTAACAATTCTGAGAATGTAGAAAATTCTGCGAATGTGGAAAATTCTACGAATGTAGAAAATTCTGCGAATGTGGAAAATTCAGAGTATGTAGACAGTTTTGAGCCTGTAGAAAATTCTGAATATAGAGATAATTCTGAAGGCAAACAGAAATCACCAAAGACAGATTTAGAAATGGAGACAGAGTCTATTCCAAAAAATTCTGACGGGATAAATGACAATTTGAATCCAGATTCTGAAACTAAAGATGACGCAGAAACCATAAATTATTTGCACTCGCAGAATTCTGAATTTCTTGAAAGTTCTTTTAACAAATCGGATTTTGAAAGTAAAGAAGATTACGAAAATACGTTATCCCCGGTACCCATAGAAGATTCTGAACCCAAAGTGGATTTAGAAATCGTAGAAGAACTCTCTGACGATTATTCTAATAATAACACTGACAGTGAAGCAGTTATAAATGATGTTTGCGAAACTACAAACCTTGATTCTGAATCGCAAAATATAGATTTAGAATCTAAATCAAAAACACCGGAAATTAAAAACAAAGAGCCTTATAGGATAAAAGAATATTTTACTTATAAAGAAACTTTTATCGAAGACGAATCAAACATTGAAAATGTATCTATTGTCGCTTCTGAGAGAGACTCAGAAGAAATACCCATAAATTTATCAGTAAATAAAGTTGATCTAAATCACTCAAGTGTCTTGGATTTGAAGAAAATTAGTGATACGGCTAGTTCAAATGTTGATGTAAATAATAGTTTAATCAGTAGTCTAAGTCATGAGTCAAAGTCGGACTCAGAATTGAAGTTGGAGAATGTAACGTTACCAAACGATCACTTAGTCAAAACCGTGTCTTGTGAAGATCGCGGAAATGATGTGGCAGCTAACAAACCAAATGCAGAACAGACTCAGACGCCGAATGCCAATCTGAATCTGACGGAATGTTGCAGAAATGAGATACAGAAAACTAATGATAGGGATTTTAGTGATAATTTAACACCAATTCAGTACAAACACAGCAGTGTGCCAGTAATTACGAATGATATGTACAGATTGCCGGCATTGAAAGCAAGCCAGATGCAGAATGATACATATAATACGCATATTGATACCCAGAATAGCCAGGGGACTGCTCGGGATGGAGTTTTGGCAGATGACGACGATGATATCTCGTGTTCGATAGAGGAAACTAAGATGATATTTAGAAATCTCCGCAAAGGGGCCAAAAAACTGCGAAACTCTGAATCGCTGGATATGGGTATTCAGAAAGATGATAATCAGAAGGACAAGTGTGATGATGGTGTGATTCCTAAGAAGAAGACTATTGATGATATATCTAAGCGCTTGATGGTTGACATTCTGAAACCTGGGGACTATGGTCTGACTCAGAATGTGGAGAAACCTTTGGAGGCATATCAGGAGAGTTCTTTGCTCAAAGATCCCCTAGGTTATACGGATAGTAGTGTGCCGTTGTGGGGGTCGGGGTTCCCGCCGTTCCCGAATCTGAGTAACCTGAGCAATTTGGGTAGCTTGAGTAACTTGAGCGGGTTGGGCAACCTTGCAATGAACAGCGATGTCAGCAACTATTTTGAGTGCATCAAGTGGCAACAGTGGCAGTACTACCAACAAATGTACTACTACCAACAGAGCCATCTTCTCCAGCAAGCCCAACAGGCCCAGAGCCAAACCAATCAAACCCCAAACCCAACGAAAGAATACGGGGTCTCAAGCAGTGGGGACCTGAAGATGAAACTCCACCGTATCCAACCCCAAGCTGCCCACACCTCCGAGGATCCACTCGCCCACCACCTAAACCTAGTTCCCCATCATTCCCAAACGTCTGACGAGGACCTGGGACTCAGAAAACGTCGCCGGCGTAAACGTGACGACACTGAGGGTTCCACCGAAGAACCCGACGACTATCTGGTCGTCAAAACACGAGGTACCACCACGCCTACAGGCATACCCAAGCTGATCATCAAACGCTCCAATTCGACGGTGCCCATTTCTGCGTCTGAAGGTCCTCCAGGTCTTGTCAACAACAACAACAACAGTCTGACTGCGGTGGACCACAACGCCCACGGCGAGAAGTGCGATCTTGTGCCCATCGTGCGTCTGGAGCGCGACCCACAGCTGGACATCCTCGCCTACAGCGGCCGCCGACGCAGGAAGTCCTGAGGACCCGCCGCAGGGGACTCAGAATCTTGACGACCCTTCAAACAAGTGCCTTTGACTTCGATTTTTTTCTATCGACCACACCGCCTCTTTTACACCATGTGTAGTACGAAAATTACACACAGGGGGTCACACAAATGTATACAAAGTGATTCAGAAAATTATTGGGCGAGATGCAGAAAATGTTTTAAAAGTGTCTCAAAAATAGTGTTACAGTAAATGAACATTGAAGCATGTGATTTTTGAAAATTGTAAAAATTTATACAGGGAGTTGCAAAAATATATGCAGGGTGTAAAAAGTATCAAAATTTAAACAAATATGCATTGCAAAATATGCAAACATAGTGGGGTTGCAAAAATACACAGAGGGTTGCAAAAAAGTACAGTGGCTGCAAAAACTATACAGTGGGTTAGAAGAACAAAACTCCAAGAATATATGTTTTTTGAAAAAATATATACAGGGTGTTTTGTTGTATTTTTTTGTTCGACTGACCGTGAAACTGCACTTAAGGAAACAAAGAGAAATCAAAGGGAACCAATTCTGTCCAGTATTAAATGTGCGCTGAATGTTTTCGTTCAACAATCGGTCTTGCTGTTTCCATGTGTGTGCGTGTGTGTGTGTGTGGGCGTGTGCAATTTGTTTCCGACTTGTGCGCCGATGTTGTTAGTCCGATTGCTGTATGTTGTGATAAACCACTGAAAACACCCAGTCGTTGTGCGTTTTGGCGATGATGTGATGTTTTCGATTTTTTAAATATATCTTCGCTGGACATTCCGTGTTGGCGCGCTTGGAATGCGTGCGCTTTTCGATAGTTACTAACTTGTGTGACGCGTCGTGTTTTCTCTTGTATAGTAGTTTGTATTCTATTTGGTATTTGTATCAGCCGTTGGTTTGGCGATGATAAGATACAGAGTGTCGTGTCGAGTCGGGGCGATATAGATAATTTTTACATGGTAAGATAACGTCGACACGGCCGCGGCGACCGCTTACAAAGTGATTGTCAGATAGGAGATTTTATTGTATCGTTGTAATAAACCCAAACAACCTATTTGCATTCTTTTTCGAAGACATATTGTATATTTAAGCATACTTCAAAGCACGAGAGTTGTTAACTATTTCATTGATTAAATGAGAATTTTATTGATAAATATGTGTGTTTTCTTTGTTTGTCTGTTTTTTTCTACCCCTTTTGTATTATATGTACATTTCATTATAGATTTTGATTAAGTAATGGCCTACATAACCTACGGTTGTTCATAACCGTACTGGGAGAACACGTAGTTTTAGGCAAGACTGTAAGGTAATGTGCTCATAATACAACAAAATAGTGAAACAGTAAATGAATGTTGAAGTGTGTGATTTTTGTAAATCTTAAAATTTGTACAGGCGTTGCAACAAGTTATACAGGGTGTTACAAAAAAATTAAATTTAAAAATATGCATTGCAAAATAGGCGGAGGTGTATAATATACAAGGGATTGCAGAAATATACTGGGGGTTGCAAAAATTCACAGGGGGTTGCAAAAATTTCAGGGCCTGCAAGAAATATACAACATAACAGCATAATTTGATTAAGTAATGGTATGCATAACCTACGGTTGATTATAACCGTACTGGAAGAACACGTAATTCTAAGCAAGGCTGTAAGATAATGTAATCTGTAATTTTGGACAATTTATGGAATATCATGCCATATTTACATTAATATACGGGTAAGTTAATCTCGGATAAAATCTATCTTGCTCCAATTAGCTTAGATTCATCAACATAGCAGATGTATCAGAAAACCAAAGGCGCGCCTGAATAAATCCTGTTATATCACGTCTTAGGCGTGGGTGATCAATTTTAATTGCAAGTCAAGCCTATCTCTACTTAACTTTTATATAATATCTAATCATAGAACGTTATCAAATTTTGAACAATATTTTGAAAGATAAGTCGATAATTCAGTCCGACGAGGTGGCCGAGTGGTTAAGGCGTTGGACTGCTAATCCAATGGGCTCTGCCCGCGTGAGTTCGAATCTCATCCTCGTCGGCTCGTTTTATTCATCTTCTTTTTGTTTCCGTAGATTTTAAAATTATTATACTCCAGGTAATTTAATACTTACCAAAAGATATTTTCTGACATATTTTCCAGGTAATTTTGTTCACTCTATCACCTTAACTAAACCTACCAAACCAAGAGTTTTGGAATCGAAAATCAGTGGTGGTAACTTTTTTTTATTTTTATTTCCATTTTTTTTACCCAAATTAAGTGATTATTGATATTTTTGTAAAATTTGTAAAAACCAAAAAAAAATTATCCCTCAAAATATGTGTTTAACTTACAACTAGATAAGTTAAATATTTGCCATTCTGTGCTCTAGATAATCGCGCATTCAACAATTGTTGTAATTCATGGAATTCATGGATTATTCATAGCAAAACTGCTGAATGTGATTGCAACTGTCATTGTGCTTTACCTTGCCTACATTGTCTGTTTATATTCCATTTATTATGCATGTATTTCCTTGCTTTATGTAGGAAAATGTTATAAAATCTCAAGTACTCAAATATAATTAGGTTTTTTTTCAAAACGTATCAGACGTATCATATGAGTATACTCAAAGGATAAAACACAATTAGAACTGTGAATTGTGGAAATATGGTTAACAGAATAATCAGTACTTGCAATTAGTTACAACAGGATATGTTTTAGACTTTTAGGATATTCTAGTAAAACACAAACATTGATGTTATTGATATCTATCTACATCAGGATTAGCGTAAAATGTGACATAATGTTGGTAATTTTATCTAATCAATCACAAAAATTATTTAATCAGTGTATATCAATGATGATGAATCAAAAAATTCGAATACGGGACATGAATATGCGAAAACGTATCAATTCAAATCAAGCAAATCAATTTCTTTCAATAAATCGAACTGCTCGAAATTATAATGACCTATTTTCCTATTTCATCAATACGTTCATTTTTTATGTCGAATAATTATCATTGGAATGTTAGAATATGACGTGAAAAATACGTCATAAAAAATGACGATTGCAGATAGTTCCAATTCTGAAATCACTCCGAGTAAGAGTATTTAATGAAGATTCAGAAAATGTATACTTTATATGAATATTTCGACCAGAAGTCCCAAAACTATTCGAAAATTATTGCAAAGAACGAAACTTAATGGATTTTAAGGAATCACAAAATGTACTTTTTCAAAACCAAATTTGACAAACTTCCTGATGAAAATTTTACAATGTCTAAATTCTATCAGATAGAGAATTTAAAATACTTTCTGATTCTGTATAAACATTTAGAAAAATTCCAACAGAAATATTAATTAATCGATATTTTATCAGTAAATGTATATTTTATTTGAATATAGTTACGTTAAGTTTGATTCCAATTTATGTATAGTTAGTTAATAATATTTGTAATTATTAAAACACTACTGGAAAGAGAATTTAATGGAGATTCCGAAAATGTATACTTAATAAGAATATTTCGACCAAAAGTCCCAAAACTATTCAAAAAATTATGCGAAGAACGTAACATAATGAATTTAAAAAAAAATCACGGAATGTACTTTTTCAAAACCAATTTTGACAAACTTCCTGATGAAAATTTTCAAATATCTAAATACTATAAGAGAGAAAATTTAATGTATTTTCTGCTTCGGTATAAAAATGTAGAAAAACTCCAACATAAATATTAATTAATTGATATTTTATGAAGTAAATGCCTTTTTTATTTGAGTATAATTACGTTAAGTTTAGCTGTAATTTATGTATAGTTAATTAATAATATTTGAAATTATTAAGACACAATTCGAAAGATAATTTAATGGAGATTCCGAAAATGTATACTTTATAAAAATATTTCCAACAGAATTCCCAGAACTATTAAAAAATTTTTGCAAAGAACGGAACATCATGAATTTCGAAAAATCACGACATGTACTTTTTCAAAACCAATTTTGGCAAACTTCCTAATCAAAATTTTTAAATATCTAAGTTCCATCAGAAAGAGAATTTAATATACTTTTTGATTATGTATAAATATGTGGAAAAATTCGGACAGAAATATTAATTAATTGATATTTTATCAGTAAATGTATTTTTTATTTGAATATAGTTACGCTAACTTTGACTGTAATTTATATATACTTAAATAACAATATTTGTAATTATTAAAACACTATTATGAAGAGAATTTACTGGAGATTCTAAATACGTATAACTTATGTGCATTTTCCTATCAGAAGTTATAAATATCTTCAAAAAAAGCTGATAGAAAATGAATTATAAATAACTCAACAATGTCATTTTGAACACTTTTACAACTCTCTACAACTGCATACATTTAATGTCCAATCAAACAAACGCCATAGAAACTAGTAACAAAAGACAGACAGCTGTTCTAACCCCGTTTTCCCACATTTTCCCCCTAGTCGAAAATCAATAACGTCAGCTGTTTTCCACTGTTTGCCACGGTGTTTCCACCACCATCCTTTCCTGTTCACCCGAAATTTGTTGGCGGTTCGTGCACAATAACCAAGGGATTACAGAGTGTAAGTACGCGTCATACCGTTCGGTTGTATCATCGAGTGAATAACATGTGAATAACACACGGTACATGTACAGCGATCACCAACACTTTCCTGTTTGTTTGGAATTCAATTCCAAATGTTTTGCTAAAAAACGTGCAATACAAAGAATATTTGTGAATTTATAAACGTATTTCGCATTCTTGGCGGTAATTACGGATAAAACTGTGACTTTGAGCAACTAAAAAGGTAATTTTTCCATATTTCTTCCGAGGTTTTCAAATATTATTCGATTTTTTCTTCAATTGTTTGTTGAAAGTAGTAGTTACTTTTGTGTCGACTGTGTAATTCTTGTGTTGGAAATGCACATATTTAAAGTGAATTTTAACAAACTTCTAGTTAGAATTTTAAAAATATTTCATGTCTATCAGGAGGAGAATTTAATCTACTTTCTAAATCAGTTTAGATATTTGCGAAATTTTTTAGAAATATGAAATATTTTAGGTTTTATCAGTAAATGAGTTTTTTGTTCATATTTTATTTCTTCATTTTTCACTTTAAATTTCTCATTATTAATTTGAGATTTCAGTAACAATTAAACGAAATTAGAAAGATAATTTTTTGCAGATTCCAAAAATGTATAGATTGCTGCAATTGTTATATTAGAAATATCAAAATTTTAAGCTTTAATGGATCCTTGATTATTTTTATTTCCTTTGTACATTTTGTGTATATTAGCACGCTTCAAGAGGAATTTTAACAAACTTCTAGTTAGTATTATAAATATGTTTAAAGACTATCAGGAGGAGAATTAAATGTACTTTCTAAATTCGTTTAGATGCTTGCGAATTCATTAGAAATATGAAATATCTGAGATTTTATTGGAAATGACGAATTTTTGATCATATTTTATTTCGTTAGATTTGACATGTGATTACGCACTGTTAATTTATGAATTATGTGATTATATATGGAACGTTAGAAAGATAATTTAACGTAGTTTCCAAAAATGTATAGGTCCTGTTCAATATTCCCACCAGTAGTACCTAAAATGTACAATTTAATACGTATAGTTGTTACTATATTGACAAATGGTATCATCTGTGTGTTTAATAAGTTTAACAATGAATTTAAATAACTTTTAGATAGTACATACAAATATTGCAAACAACATAAGAAAGAGAATTTAATCTTGTTTCTAAATCAGTTGAAATACTGGGAAAATGTTGATTGGAAGTTATTTAAATATTAGATTTTATAAAACTCGAAATGGTTCTGACATTTTTTTGATACCTAAGGTTTAATCTTCAAGTACGTTAACTTAATTAGGGATTTATGTAATTATTATAACAGTGCATAGAAGAAAATTTCATGAGGAATGCGAATTATTTTGTTGCAAAATATATAAATTGTTGAATACAAATTGCTAAAATGTCCTGATAATTATTACTGTGCCATGACAACAAAGAAATAAGTGAAGGATAAACAAGGAATTACAAAAACGAATGCAATCGTGTTTGAAAATACCGGAAAATTATCAATAAAACAAGAAAAAAAACAGCAGATAAGAAATATGTTTAAGGTCATGCAATGCAAGTGGAGTAAAATATTTAAAAGTGGTTTTTACAGCGTCATTTATAAATATAACTAATAATTTGCACTTTCCATGTGTCCTCGTGAAAATAATAACGAGCAGTAGTAGAAAAATTACATATAATTATATGTCATTATGAACTATTAGTAATCAGATTAAACAATGTAACAAATGTGTAATAACTTTAGCAAACTCGTAAATAAACTCGTAAAAATTATGTTTTCGGTGAAATATCTATTAATTTGATTTTTAATACTATTTTTCTATCTTTTTTTCTTTCAACGAAGTTGAACAATTTTTCTTTTCTCACAATCAGTAAAACTCGATTCAATGTTAGATGGCTTCATGTTTTTCCAAGGCTTTGTGTCGTTTCTATTATTTTCTAAATCCTTTATTCATTTCTTAGAGGAAAAGACTAGACTAGAAAAGACTAGAATTTTACTTTGCTAAGTTTTACCTTGAGAAATAAAATGTTTAATTTTCTACACTTCAAAGTTTGGTCGACTTTAAATTTGTAAATTTGACAATGTTCCTGTGGAAATATTTATATAATTTCAACGTTATTGGTAAGAATATTAACATATTTTTAAAGATTAGAATTGAAATAGTTGATTTTATGCCAATGAAGTTTTGTGGTATTTCAGAAGTATGAACATGTTTCTATCATTTTAAAACACGAATTTGACAAACTTCTGGGAAGAATTTTAAAATTCTGCACACGGCTTTAGAGAGATGATTATATCTAGTTTCTAAACCTATATAGAAAGTTTAATAATTATACGTAAAAGTATTAGAAATATTGATGAATTTGTCTCTTAACTTTATCATCATCATTTTAAAGTTAGAGCTACTTCTACTTGGAAAATATATATAATTTTAATGTCATTAGAAAGGAAATTTTATGTACTTTAACTTTAACTTTTATGTAATATAACTAATGAAGCTATCGAATTTTCCAAAAGTTATCCTGTTAAAATTAGTTTTAATGAAGCCGAAACCTTTTTAATACGTTGAACTGTTGAACATAATTTTCTTTATTTTTTTTGTCAAATTTGAAAAACTTCTAATCACAAATTAAAAATAAATTTAGAAGCATTAGAAAGATAATTTAATCTAGTTTGTAAAAATGAATATACATTCTCTAATATTCTAAATATGCAAAATAGTTTTTACTTTCTCATATGAAGTTAATTTTCACTTTCTTCATGTTTCTCTTCAAATTTGACAAAGTTCTAATCGAAATTTTATAAATTTTCAAACGTCTTTGGAAAGATAATTTAATCTAGTTTCT
>JAODAC010082985.1:3622-37505 GCA_027575185.1 Mimaenictus wilsoni | reverse complement strand
CGCGTATATGTTCTTGCATATTGTCCTCCGCACTTCTGACATCTCAAATGCCAGTTGTAACACATTTCATATGCAGGAACCTGTCAACAATGGACAAATGGTTGATTCATTGATTTTCACTGCATTTGCATAGGCTTTCCAGTGCATTGCAGTGGCTTGCCTAATAGCTGCCCACGTTTATTACAATCTTCGCTTTACACTTGCGTTCGTTTCTAACGTGAATGCATTCTTACAACGTTTTCGTCACGGGTAATGCGTTAAAAAATGTTCTAGCCTACGCTTCTCATTGGGCTAACATAACGACGCTTTTTAACATTTTTTCTGCAAGTTGGAGGGGTACAATAGTTATTTTCTTCCTTAAATGTTTCTTTCCTTAAATGTTCGAACAATACACAGAAATTCTATATCTTTTGAAGTTTAATTATCTCACAATCTGTAGGCATAAAAATAAATGCGCTGTTCCGAATTTGACAACATAAACCTAACTCATCCTCAAAGTTCTTTACTTAAACATGCACTATTTGAGTAAACCCTGATTTAAACGGACATCTCACTTGCAGATGCTGCGCGTGTCTTCATAAAGGCATGTTCCAGTTATATTTATTGGAGTACGTGCCCATGGTTGCGACTTATTTCCGTTTGCATGTCGCTTCAGAAACGCGTGTCGTTGCGGCCCAGCAATCCCACAATGCGCGCGCATACGCGACTTGCTCATTGTAAACGCGAGTGCAGCCTTGTTACGTACGCGCAAGTGACGGGAACTTTTTCGACTTCGGCAGCGTCATAAATTTAGATTATCCGCGGACCGCGGCGCGCCACATTTTGTTTGTTTCTTACATTTGAAATTAAGCGGCTCGACGAGACGTCTCCGAGCCTACACCGGCAGTCGTGGAATTGTCTTTTGTCTAATCATGAAACGCATACAATTACACCGAACAAACAAACGCAGCGCCTCGGGGGCGGAACAAACGTATTCAGCGTGATTTATTCCACATCTTTGCTTGAAACAGCCTAAGCCAAGGCAAGCGCCGTAATTGATAAGCCTGAGGCGATAAAAGTTTTTTATAATAAAATGTCATCATTCATCATCTGGTGTCAATATTAATATGGTTTGAATTGTTATTATTTCTGAAGAGAGGTTATTTATAATTGTGTAACCTGAGGAACCACAGATGGCGCCACTTGTACTGATTAAGATCCTAAGATACTGTACATGAAGTTGCCTACTTTTACATACAGTAAACAGCTATGCATGGGTTAATTTTATGATGTTTAAAGTTGAAATATACATAACTTCGACGTACAGAAACGAAATACGTCAAAAACTTTCAAGAGGGTACATTATTTCGTATCATATCGTTTGGTATATTGGTATGTGCAATTTCAAGATGCTAATCATGAATTTCATTAATTAGAAAGAGAAAATTAGTAATGCTTGAACCTGCAATCCCGTAATTCATGTAGGGTGCGTTAACCCATTACGCTACGAAGGCCCATAGTAGGATAAATGGTAACGCACCGTGGATGAATCCCTTCCGTTACCGTTACGCAATGAAGCTGTTTACCCTCCAATAAGAACTTACCATTTCAAAAATATCGTTTGAAATTGACACAGGAATTTGCTGTCGAAGAGTAAAAAGGCTAGGTACACAAATTTGTACTAAATGGATGTACTAAAAACTTGTAAGCGATACAATTGAGGCATAAAATACAGATTAATCGTGTTTACGTTTCACACTTTTACGCATCGGATGTAATGGCTATGCTGGGCAGTCGAGGGAAATGTTGATTGTGGTCTCCCTGTTCACCCAGTTGTCCATCAAGTTTGAATGTGCGGCTCGTAAAGTTCAATGTTTTCGACCTGCAAATTGGTGGCAGCCGTAGGCATTAGCATGCCTCATCAATATTGTAATTTATGTTGAATATGCTGCGCTATTGATTATTGTGCGCAATCGGTGGCGGTTTGGTGGGCCTAGCCCGGGCCCCATGTTAATGTAATTCCGGGGTTGGATTAGCGTTGACCCAGGAGTACGTACGCACTCCTGGCGGCTTACGCTGCGTGTCGGTTAATTAAATGCATTGAACATCTTTATATTCGCGCAAACAGGAGCGGAGAGTGCCTAAGCTAACAGCATGCCAGTTTATATTAAAATTTCAATTAATTTTAATCACACTGTGTTAACCTTTTTGTAGATTTGAAAAGACGTTTTAAAAGTAGGTGTAGTATTATTAGACCGGGTTTATGTCTTATTAATTATATTTCTTGATTATTAATTTTTTTGTGGATTGAAATTCCGCTTCGAATGATACCAAATTAGATATAACAATGTAATCTATAAAATATATGGTAAATAATAATAATAATATCACATATTTTAATGTCTTTCGACCTCTGTGGGTCTTTCCGACATGGATATGTTTTTTAAATTTTTATTTGTATGTTTTTTGTATTGTTGTTATTTACAAGTTTTTTTTTTGTGTGTTTATACAATTTTTTGTTGGTTGAGGTGAGTTGTTGATGTAAATGTTGTTGTTGTGGTTGAGAGTAGTTCTCGTAGTGAATTTCAGGTGTCAGTAGAGTGTGAAGTTGGATGTATTGTGTTTGAAGTTGAGAGTTTGAAGTAGTGTGTTTGTGTGTGTATGTTTGCATGTATGTGTGTGCGTGGGTGAGTGTGTGGAGTTGTTGTGTGAAAAATAATCACACTGTGTGATGTCCGCGCCGAGGACTCGAACCTCGTCCGCTGGCGTGATATACCAAGGTGCCACCCACTAAGCTACCCAGTCGAGCTATGGTAAATATAATCACACGTATTTCAAAAACTGTGAGATATATCAAAAATTCAACAATAATCTAATAGCTAATGTAATAAACATGAATACTGGAAGTTTTTATAATAATTAAATTAAACGTTATAATGCAGACGATTAAATGTCTCCACGATGGTTAGCCCTACGTTGAAGTGAGCCCGTTGATATGAATCACGATGATCGGTCCGGCTTCGATACGACGCGACGATCTATTGCTGCTCAAAAATACCTTTTTCCAAGTATTTTTTCGATAATATACAGTAGAGCAATTGCTTGAGCCAAATGTTTTCGAGAAACTTATCTCGAACAACAGCGACTGCATGTGTGCGCCAGGCACAGTAGCACAGCTGACGCATGTCCGGCTGATTTCACACATTCAGAATGTAAATTTACTTTTGTTTCATCTATAAAACAGTAGTACGTGCGTACGGCGACATTTCTAGTGTAAACATCACGATTTCACAGTCACCAAGCATTCATTTTTGTAAATACTCACCGAAATTGTTCTTTTGTTAACGTGAACATTAGCATATGCTATATTTGAAGTTACCAATGTTTAAATTTGCTGTGATTTACATTTACATTCAGTGATTAGATATTTAATTTATTCAACGATAATAGATCTTATACAATTTATACAATGCCACCTATAGCAAGTAAAAGAACGTACTCTACTTTACCCTTTATATTACTCAAACTACCTTATATTACCCTTGCTTAGAACTTTCAGCTTATATAATTTCACCCTCTGCATGAAATTTCCCTTAAATTTACGTATATGACTAAAATATTTGACATATAATAGAATTTAATGAGTTGGCAGTAGCACCCTACTGAAATATTTAACGCATTTCACGCCCGACTGTGCTATTTATTGCTCTCACGCGTATGTATTTGGTTTGCGTTTCATTTTACATGCTTTACACACTCATTTGCTAGTCATGCTACATTGCCACCAACTTCATATTCCGATAAAATATTGGAACTATTAATAGTCGTCGCTATGTAGGGGTTGGAAGTCGGCGGAAGTCTTTGTGGCGCGTCTAAGAATGTGAGAATGTATATCATAATCAATCACAATGTTAGGTAGTCCTACCACCCTTGCGCCCATCGTGAACCATTATAGAGATAAAAGTTAACCTCAACGCGCTACCCGTGAATAATTAAAGCTCAAAAAGGCTGTGTGAACGAGCCGCACTAGGTACGAGTATAGCCCAAAAGTAATTATCATTTCTTATCACACACACACCCACCGTGATAATTTTTGATTTATGGGTATAGGAGTATTGGTTACGGGCGAATAGGAGGTTGTGACGGTGATACCAAGTTGGACATGGCTTAATTTAGTATTTATGGGGTTTAGGTGACAAATTTTTAATAGGTTTACATGATTTATAGATTTAGAAGTAGGATAATTAGGTTGTAAGTTCTATGGAGAACGAGATTTTCTTTGGTAGCATGTTTTTTCATCATATCTTGTTTATATCGTCCTATTTTTTGAGTTGTTCAGCTGCGTACATTCTAATATGGATAATTTTGAGCGAAAATTAAAAATACAACATATTTTGCAAAGTTTTTAACATTTTCTTGAATATGCCGTCAAGTATTTACAAGAAAAACTTGAAACTGTATATTTTTATAGTCTTAAAATTGTAGTCCAGTTACTTTGCACAAAGAGTCGACTTAAAAATATGAAAAAAATGGTAAATATATATTTTTTTCAAAAATCAATGGACATCATATTCTAAAGAATTTAATTATAAATAAAATGAATCGTCATTTAGCCAAATTGCTTTTTCTTATGCGTATACGAAAAATTGGAAAACGATTTGCGATATTGGGTAAACAAAAGAATTCTATATATACAAAAGTCAGCTTAATGCTTGATAATTTCTTAAATAATGCTTCTATTGATTTGGAATTTTGGGGGAATATTCTTGAATAAGTTAGCAACTATCAAAACTGTTTCCAATTAGTCTTAATATGGCATAAACTAAAGAAAGAAATGAATAAATTTGCATGTTCACATTTTTTAGTTTCGGGAGTTCATATTAGTTTCGGGATCAGCTGGGAAACAACAAAGGGTGGAAATTCACCATATGATTGTTAAATAGTTTAAGCACATATTCAACAAATGCGAAGAGTTTTGGTCACTTGAGAATTAAACCAACTACTCATTTTTTAAGGGCAAACCCTCATTTGCCGGGTCGAAAATATTTGAAGTTTGCGCCATTTTTCCCAAGCACTATAACTGAAAACTCTTTGACTTTTCGTTTTTAGGAAATATATGTTAAAAAAACAAGTTCATTTTATGAACTACTCGACCTGATCACTGAGGTTCGCTTCGTAAAATTTTCCCTGCATATACTGGTTTGTATTCCTGTACAACTATTTTTCAACTCTGGGCCGATTTAGCTGTGCATTAGCAAAGCTCGGCACGTAAACAAGGAACAAAAGCTCCAAGTAGGCCACCCAAAAACACCACAAAATTAAAATAATGTGCTGGAAAGTCATAATAACTTCTGCTAAAGGTATATAAATACCCGGAAGTTCAATTATTTAACATAATTTATGGACGGTTGCCTAATTTTAATTATTGAACATAATTGAAATACAGAATATTGCAGTATTTTTTTTGCAACGCCACCTATTAGCCGAGAGCATAAAAAATTACCCGTATAACTTTTCTGTGTACCGTGCATGATCCTCTACGGTTTTATTGCATTCTATCAAATTAAAGCAAAATAAACATCCGAGTGAAACGCACCGTAAAAACATTTGTGCCTCCGCTTTTCATCTGCCTTCCATTCCTGGGATTCCCGTAACGTTGTACGCGCAAACGACGCGTTCAATGAAGATGTTTTTCCAGGCACATCGCAACAGGCATAAAAAACCTTCAGGCGTTTTTTCCTTCCTTGGGTACGGACGAGTTCCATACTTTCAAATAAAATAAAAACCCGCAGACGAAAACATTAGGAAATTTCTAAAATTACGTTTTCACTGTGCATAACGTTTACATGCGCTACCCAGTCACACCGACGCCGACGTCAGTGCGTCGGTATTGGATTACGCGTTTGTTTAGGAAGTTGCTGCATTTACACACAATTTACATATGTAGCCGCCGCAATTTACGTTTCTAGACACCGAGGATAATTAAATAAATAAAGGCGCGTTTTGTAGACATTTCGGAAGCGCGCGTGCAGTGTTCATGTAGGTTATTTGTTTTAGGGTTCTTGCGAGTGCATTATTTTTTGAATTCGATATCAATGTGTATAAACATTTGCGGTCATGTGATGTTTTTACACGACAAATACATGTCCGTCATAAGCTTGCGATAACGTGGTGATTGTTCAGCTGGTAGACGTTGCTTTGAACTTGATAAAGATTGTATTAATAACTCCTTGTCGTCATCCAATGAGGTTATAATGATTTCGAGAAAAGGATGACAATATTTGGGAATTGAAAATTATCGGAAATGGTGGTAACTAGAATTATTTCTGATTTTAAGTGAATATTGATGACGTTATTCAAATTTAGTCGTTTTTATTCTATATTTTTATGGAAGACTTGTGGTTATACTTCCTACCATATTGTCTGGTTGTAAACTTCCTTTACTTTTTTTGTCTGACTGATCACCTCATAATGGTATTTTCATGAATAACTATTTTGCATTATTACTAATCTATATTAGTAAAATACAAAATTGTATAGATATAACCATGACGTCAAAGGATGCCCCAACATAGATAAGCAACCCATATTGAATCAGGTAAATATATGCAATATGGGTTGCCTATCTATGTTGTGGCATCATCTGACATCATGGTTATATCTTTAAAGCTACATATCATTACAACTATAAAAGACATGAGCAAACTACAAACATATTTGTATCCAAAATTAAGGTTTTTAGTGTATTAGAATGAAATTTCCATCTGATTAAGCAAAAGTGTGCATACTATACATAATTTTGACAATAATTATGTATTTATGCAACAAAAAATAATAACAAAATCAAAAATTATTCTTTTAAAAGTCAAAATGTGCAATGTGGGTTGCCTATTTATATTTAAACACCCTCTGACGTCAAAGGTCTATCTTTAAAGCTTCATATCTTTGAAATTATAAATGACATTAGCCACCTATAAACATATTTATATAAATAATAATTATTTCCGTTTGATTTGAAGTAAACACACACCATAATTTTGGTAATAATTATTTAGATGATATGGGGTATATATGAGTGGGAGTGCCTGGAAAGAGAGCAATGATGGTTCCTGAAGGATCTAAGGAGGTTAGAGAGGTCGACACTGAATTATATAGTCCTTCAGGAAACCGGAAGAATGAGTGTAGTATGGGAGACTAAATGTAAAGTAATAAGGTATGAGGAAAAACTAGTGAGAATGGGAGAAGAGCGTTTGGTGAGGCAGTTCTGGATGACAGGATTGAGTGCTAGGGAGAATGCATGAGGGTGAGAGAGAAGAAAGATGTATGAGGCGGGCGGATTACCGGAGACGGCGGTGATGCAGTTACGGGAGAATGGGGATCGGCAGAAGGGGTAATGAGGGTGAGAGTCCAGGAAGTAGAGGAGCAATTTAGGCAGAGCCCCATTAAGGGAAGCGCCTATAACCCAGGGTACCAGACAGTACAAACTGTGGGGAGGAGACCGGAATATATTGACTGCATAGGAAAAGGAGCGACGGAAAAAGTGACCCTGGCACGTGCAAGGTGTGGTTCGGAAGAGAGAGGATGGAAAGTATGGATGGGAGACCAGTTCAAAAATGTGTGTGCTATGTGAGGAGGGATGGGATACTTGGGAGCATTTAGCATTTAGCAAGGGATTGCATGGGAATGGATCAAGAATGGGAGAGAAGTATGCGAGTGGGAGGGAATGTGATTGTGGGGTGGTTAGGAGAATTAGGGGAGGTCGCCAAGGTGTCGGCGGTAGTAAAGGAGAAGAGAAGAAGGGAGGCTCGACTGGGGATGCTTATGAAGCGGGCGAGTGACCAGGACTTAATCAAGTATGGTGTATTTATTTATTGTGCTATATTTGATATTTGTTAAATTTGTAAATAGATGTAGTGAGATGGAAGAAGGAAGTTAGGATATGCCAATAAAGGTTGATTTATATATATTTAGATGTTAAAATTTAATACAATAATATAGCAACTAACAATAAAAAGACTGCATTATGGGACGTAGAAGGAAATAATTTTTTAACAAAATTAAAATGTATTATTTAAAGTTCATAATATGATATATTGGTTGCCTATCTAATTTGTGGTATCCTCTGGTACACATGGTAATATCTTTAAAGCTATGTATCTTTGAAACTATACAAAATATTATCAAACTAAAAACATATTTGCACCAAGCATGTTTCGAGAATATTAGAATGAAATTTCCCATTAAGTACTAAATATACACACGATATTTTTGATAATTATGTAGACGTTGAAAGGTAATATAATAATTCAGCAACGAACAAAAAGCAAGTTTTCCCATTGAAGCAGAACGCAAATAAAGTCTCAAAGCAACGCTAGCTTGCATACATACGAAGATATATGACCGTCTCTAGCATGTAGTGAGTACAAGTACAAGTACTCGAGGCGTTTAATTGAATCACACCGCGCGCACTCGCTTGACTGCAATGCAACACCCAACGCCGGTGTGTTTTGTAAATGTTAGCAAATATAAATAAATTTGCTAGTGCACGGACACGCCAAATAGAACCCCACGAATGCGCTGCTTTGCTTAGTTAAGAGTGAAAGATATACGCACTTCCACTTCACTCGAATATACATAAAACACCAACAGCGTAAAGCCGCAGACTATGCGCTGCAACTAAATCCCGAGTGATAATCACCGCCTCCGGCCGGCTGGAAATCCAGCAGGAATAGAAAAGACACCCACGGCAAAGAGGCGGCCCGAAAAAGTGCACAAGTGTGCATGGCATACAGATGTTTATGCGCCAGTCCAACGAGCGAATTTCTCACACCCTTCTTCATTCGCGCGCAGCAGTTTATTTGTGAATTTCGCGTACGTTTTTGGGTCGTTGTGCTTCCCCGACCTTACGCAGTATTCGCAGGCTGTGATGTGGCTTACCGACGAAAGGCACGCGCGTTTTGCCAGAAATAAAATGCATTCGCACCTAATTTTAGCGATGCGCGTTTTTCTTGTTCCGTCCGGTTGCCATAGCCGGGCTGTGGCCTGACTAATATTTGCACTTTCATTTATCTTGCTATAAATAATTGGAAATTGCAATGTGTGGACTTCCCATTCCGGTGCGCTATGTTAGCATTCTACGAATGTATATTTGAGGTCACCGTTTTGAAGTAAAACAAAATGAGAAGTTTATATTCTGACAATATGCCAGGGAGTAGGACCGCAAGACTTGTTGTCATTATTTGGCAGCAATGAATTGAATCTAGGCGAGATATCCTGTGGATTCATTGACAATGAGGGGCTACGGACTAATCCACTCAGATATGCTTGACAATTGGTACGCTTATAGAATAAGACAAGAAACTTGTTCGCGCCAACTAATTATGGAATTTTGTAATTTTATGGTTTATATCAATTTTATTATAATGCTTATGATCAAATTTACAGAGTGCATACTTAGTACATTATTTAAACAAAAGGAAATTTCAATCTAATAAACCAAAAATCTTTAATTTTAGACACAAATTATATCTTTTAGAGGGTGCCACAACATAGATATGCAGCCCACTTTACATATTTTGACATTTAAGCAACAATTTTTAATTTTGTTGAAAATTATTTTGGTTTAGGTTCCTAAATTCAGTCATTTGTCTAAATTATGCATTAATATTGTATTAAAATGCAACATCTATAAAATTCTTACTCTAATTACTTACTCTTACTCTAATTTTATTCTAACATATACTAAACACTATATTTTATACTCAAATATGTTCGTAGTTTGCTAATATTAGTTATAGCTTCAAAGATACATACCTTTAAAGATATTGTCATGACGTCACAGGGTTCCACAACGTTGATAGGCAACCAATACTACATATTGTAAGGTATTGAAAAGCGAATATGAAATGCCAATAAAGGTTGAATATATATATACTACATATTTTGCCTTTTACATTATAATTTTTCACTTTTAATTATTTAATGAAATCATAAAATAAAATCACACGCTTTTGTTGGAATCATCAATTTCGTTTTCCTTTCCTGAATTCACTCATTATTTAATAGACTTTATTTAATTCACATCCATTGTTCAGATAGAAACCCATTGTTGTGTAATGTTTTGTTAGGGTGGACTTTTCATGCCAATTGCGTTTATTTTCGCACCGAAAACAAAACTCCCGCACGAAAAGTATGATTAGTCAGAGGGAAAAGCAGCGGGTGCATTTAGATGATTAATTCGAAATCGATAAGCCACTGCTCGCATTTTCGTGCGTTGTTTTTCCATCATAGATCCCACGGAAAAATCACAATTCCCACGCCGTATGTCCTGTATTTTTATTCCAACTTTATTGTTATGGAGTCGCCAATGGGAACGGCATTTGGCTGAAATCCCCTAAGTGGTGTGCACTTTGCTGTGTGCATCAAGTGCGCAAATTTCAATCAGCTAATCGATTTCGACCGAGTTATTGGGCAGCTTAAAGCTCAAGTTTTTCGCTTCAATGTTTTATTATTTTGCATTTCTTTCCTTGAAATTGATTGAAAATAATGAAAGAAATGGCTTCCAGATTGACATAGAAAAATCTTCATTACTAAAAAAAAGTAGAGCTTAACGTTTTACATAAGAATTTTAAACTAAAATTAAGAAAATTGCAGTTTCTTGTAAAACATGCAAGTTTGCCCTACATTTGCCAAGTTTCTCTGCCTGCAGTTCATTAAAAAGTTTGCTGCAATTATTAACGCTCGATATTTTTTTATAGTTAGTATTATTTGCATATTTATGGACATGCTTTAAATATAAATAGCTGAAATCACCTAGTTTTTCACTGTAATTGTATGAATGGTGAAATTTAAGACATCATTACAGAAATTAATAGTGAAATGACTGCATTTTGAAATAGAACAAAATATTAAGAAAATCAAATATTCTTATTTAAAGGTTAAAATATGTAATATGGGTTGCCTATCTATTTCGTGATACTCTAAGATTCGTAGCTACCATGACGTCATCTGGTGTCACAACATAGGCAACCCATACTGCATTTTTAAGCTTTCAATTAATAATTATTAATCAGTTAAATATTATTCACCTTAGTAAATCATCATAATCAAAGAAACCACCTAGTTTTTTTTTCACATACTTGAAACCATCAATGGTCTAATGGACTAATCATCAATGGACTAATGATTGCCGCAATTAATATATAACACTCAATCGTGATTTAAGCATTCGAGTATTATTCAAGTTGCGCCATCTCAGCGAGTTTGCCAAACACTTAGCGCGAATAATGCGAAAATTGCGGTGAGAAATGGGTTGATGAGGGAGTCTGATGAGGTTGGAGTTTTGATGACACGCGCACGATGTCGATGGCATGTCATGTATGTGCGTAATTTCTGTTTGCCGGTTTACCCAACGCTGAAATTCGGCAATTCGACGAATTTTACCATAGACAATAGTTGATTAATTTCGCGCTCATCGGTGAATTGGCTTTCGCATGTGCTATATAGGCTACGCCGGAAATTAATGAGCTTATTTTAGAGGTTAATAAATCAACATGTCTGGTTTGATGTACATATATTGACTTTGCATGATTTTATTGATTTTTAAGACATTCCAATTTATTATAATCATACCTGAATACCTGCACATTCCATTTTGGTTTAATCTACATAATCTGAAGTTTTTAATATATTCTGGAATAAATTGAAATTTCAACCCCAGTTATGTTTTTAGTTTGTTAATAGTTTGTAAATTGTGGTAGATATGTGGTTTTAAAGATATTACTATGACGTCAGAGAGTCAAAGGAAAGTAATAGGCAACCCTCATCACATATTTGCGTTTTAGATTTTGAAATCATTTCCTTCGTGTTATGAAAATTGTACATTGGCAATATTAGCTTAAGTAACATATTTTGAGGAGTCTAAAATCAAGAGGAATTAATAGCTAAACTATTCAGGAATATTTCCTTAAAATTTCAAGTCGATAGTTACTATATATACGAAGTTATAGCTCATAAAATATATAATATTCTGTGTGTTTTTGGCTTTGCGTACACGATTGAGAAAATTCTAAGGAGCTGATTTGGCTGATTGATCGCTTATTTTGTAGATAATTAAATCCTCTAGCATATGACGGCATTTGTTTTTTGAACGAATATATATTTATATATTTTTTCTATTTTTTAAGCCGCTTTTAATGTGAAAAATCTTGTTAACTTTAAAACTGTGTAAATACATATAACTTTAACTTTTTCTTGAAAATACTACACGACATATTCAAGCAAATTTTATAAATTTTACAAAAACTTTTTGGTTATTCGTTTTAGAAAGACAAATAAGGAGTGTACTATATAACAAGTCATCCAGGTTTAACATCAATATCAATATTTATTGTGAAAAAATTGCACTGTGTTTATGAATTATGCATTAAATGGTCATCCAAATTATGGATTTTTCGATCTGGAAAGTGAAGTTTCACTCTTTAAAAAAAGGTTTAATCAAATTTTAAGATTTAAAGTCACTTACTCTCCCTCCAACTATATGCTTCTATAAATGGAACTACTGCAAATCTAAAATAAGAAAATATGCGAAATAAAATGACCACAAACGCGCCGACTTAACTGGCCGGGTGCAATTTTAGAATCACAAAGCGACGCACATCTGTCACTGCGCGAAACTTCTTCTTTCAACCAGATGCAATTACAATTCGCCCAGTACGCAATTACAATGCAGGACGCGCAAAGTATGGGTGTTTCCATGCTCTAAATATCGTCAGCATCAAATGTCGTCTGACAACTGACACTCGGCGACAAAGTTGCCGCTTCCTAGTTTGTCTGTTTGTAAGTTTATGGCGTGCATTGTCAGCCTCGAGCGTACAGGCGTAAATTACAGATATAAGCAATTAGCAACTAGCCTGAGTGTAAAGAGAAGTCATTTTATGCATCGGATGCATGCAACTAAGCGCGATGATTTATCGCCGTTGCGGTGGTTGTTTAGAATATGCCAGGCACATGGCGATGGCGTGCCCATCATATGGGTTAAATTCTGTGCGAAATCGCATTTTCCAATCGTAGGTGTTTATGGCGTGAGTTGTATGCGATATATTGTTGCGTTTTTATGCATTTTTATAGTGAAGTGTTTGCTTGCTTGTGGTCTGCCTTTACATGCTTATGAGAACAAAGTACGCGTAGGTTCAATTCGTTTCTTCAGGTCTTATACCTACAGTATTTTCTTGCATAAGGCGATGAACTCTACTTGTAGTTACTCAATGTGTGTTTAATTCTAATTCCTAAGCGATTAACACAGCAGCTGATTTGATTGGGAATAGGTTTTACAAGTTGCATATATTTTTGTTGAATATATACTTTGAAGAGTTGTTGGTGGTTTAAAGTATTTATTTGTTCACGAATTGACCAAGAGGTATGCCTTTAGATGACGTTTAGCATACGTGCATGCCTTTAGATGGTTGGTGGCATACCACAGATTATATACAGATGGCCAACTATAATGCTAAGAGAAGGGACACGACAGTAGCGCCAAAAGTAGCTAGCGGGTGGAGGTAGCACTATTGCTAATGAATTTTTAAATTTATTAATTTAAATTAAATATCGAAATAAAACATATGCTTTCGTTTTAACTGTAATATATTATATATTATTAGAAAAGCAAAGAATAACATCAAAACAACTGTAAAATAACAATTAATAATTACAATAAATAACTATCATCCACTCTGCTCGCGCTTTGGACCAAAACTCGTTTTGTCCCGACTGTGGACTGTGGACCACGGTTCGTAGAGGTTTTAATTTCGGTGCCTTCAGGAAAAAAACATTCACAATGTCGAAAAGACCACCTATAAATGATATGAAAGCCCTGGTGTCATCCGGATATACGAACAAACTCTTGTCTAGATTTTAAAATAACACACATTATTAAATTGAAAAGAACTTACCCCACTTCATGGTGTTTGCCAGAGTTTGAGAAAAAAACTTGTGCTGCCATTTTCACCTTCATTTTTCTTATTTTTCCTGAAAGGATATGTGCGTCCGATAATTTTGGTAGAGTTGATATAATTGTGCTCGGAGAATCGGCGCGATATAATGTCACAATATCGCGAGAGGTTGCTGACTTTGTTTCATCTTCCAGGGTGAATGTGACGCCCCGATTTGCTAAGTTTTAAATTTTGTGTTTCATCGTTTACCATCGAAGTGATCACAACGCCACGGTGCGTGGAGGTAAGCAAACGGGACCACTTTCCCTTATATTAGTTGGATAGGCCAGGTGGTATACTGTCGCAAATGCAGCGAAACAATTAGCGCAAGCCCTGCTTCTCTCTCCACGCGGTCAGCACACAATGCATATATCACACCTAGCAATAATCTATTTATTTGTATAATAATGCAGGCTTACAGCTGCCACGAAGATTGAGAAGAAGGACATGCTGAACAAATAAAGAATCGACTGAACAACAACTATAATGAAATAATAAAACATATAAAATAAATCGCTTAAGTCTAAAATAGCAGAACATACTTTATCTCATGATATGTTGACCGTTGTGAAGTTAGTTTAAAAAAAAAAAACAGAAAAAATTGGGATACATGTTATTAAATAAGAATTATTCGCATTTTTAAATGATACTAATTTATGAGCTTTGTTCAGATATTGCGATCGATACCAAATACCAAACGCTTTTATTTTTTAAATTTCTATTATTTACTTATTATTTTAAAACGATTAAAAAATCCTTTCTCCCATCAGCACCGATTTGATCACTACTTTTATTGGGGGATGCCCATATCCCCGTACGCACTATTGGGGCTGTAAAGTTGTAAAACCCAATAAATATGCGAATTTCGGAGTTTCAAGTACGCAAAAAAGTGGACTGAATGTTTCCAAAAACTGACCGCGCTCTTAAAAGAGAGAGACTGTCCATCGCGCTCTCTTTTGCTACCACCTGACATGGAACAATTCGTCCCTTCGCCCGAGCTGTGCCATGCCTGTCACGCCAGCGCGTCGCCGGCCGCTGTGTCACGCGCATATCATTACTTCCTGGTTTTTCTATTATATCTTAAGTATTAAAAGGAGATAGATGTTGTTCCAACCCCTAAGAAAGATATGCCAGGTATTGTCCAGCCTTGTCGCTCTCGCATCGAATATCATACCTGTATATTTCCACGGAATCAAGCCGCCTAGAAGATTATCTAGATAGAAGTTAGAAACTTACTTATCGGGGAAAATATATTAATCCTTTTAAAAATGTCAGGCAATTATACAGTAGCTACACATACTTCAAATACACTTAATCGCTGGTATTTCCTCACGATAATTCCTTAATTCCGTGTATATTCAATGCCAGGATGTAGCGAAAGAGAGTGCAATGTACAGTCTCTCTCTCTCGGCCAGGCAGAAGAACCGAGTTTGCAACACCCAGTGCGTATATTATTTTTTCAGTGTTGTAAACGATTAATTTAACAATCAAGGTGCGGTCAACCGTACTTGAAAAGTCAAGAGGATAAGTCAGTTTCGGACTTTCGGGATACAGCCGATTCGGAGGAAATGGAGTGTCTTGTGAACTGATTCATTGAAAATTTCAAACTTTAATCGGGGTTTTAGGGAACTTGCACCGAGTCAAAAAATTCTCGCTCACAAAATTTGAACTAATTTGGGTCATATAAACAACATATGTAAGGGATGATTATTATTTTTTATTTCTTTTTTACTAACTTCACAGTGGTGTTATTTCGAATAATCATGATGGAAAGCATAGGAAAGGAAGGAAATTACTGGAAACGTAGGTCCGTTTGGGGCATTACCAATAACGTGGCCTTCTTTGGGACACTACTGCAAACGAGGGGTCCCCACCTTCCAAACAGGACAGTCCCCCTTGGCCCATTTGTAAAAAATTATCACCACATTACATTATCACGAAAATTTAAAAGGTCCAAAAGGTCAAGAACATAAAAAGAGTGGTATAAATACAAACATGTTTGAAACCCACTGGATAAACTGAGGATTCCACATTTTTACAATAATTTGCTATTGGAAACCATTTATGCAATCGAAAACTAATTCCATGCAAATTGAACTCAATAAAATTAATACAAAACTATTAAGATAAATGCCAGAATATTATATGGAACGCGATAACGCAATTAATTGCAATTTATTTAAATCAGCGTGTATCACATGTTCGACGCGGTACGTAATAACTACGACCGTCGCGCGCTGGTAGCAGCTAGTTTGTTTTATAAATAAACGTCTATAGCTGTTTGCAAACATGCCAATCAAAAGTTGAGCGCACTACGATCGAGCTGAATGAAAATGCGCGTATGTATTATATGCAGTGTGCTAAGCATGTACTTGCTGATTATTGTGAGCGGGCACTCGATGCGCATCCGATTTGTATGCGAGCGAGTGCTGGCTCATAAATATTGTGCGCTATTTTCAAGCGGAAATGAACGTATGAATAAAATAACCACCAAATCGACGGGAATACTTTAACTTGCGACGCATGCAGCGTGTTTATCGATATCATCGAGAGGTACTCGATGAATTTATATTTATAAATTATATGTAATAAATTATTACGTGGTGGGTAATCGTGTATTCGATAAAAGATACCTGTAGTTAACTACCGCTACTTCATATTTTCAAGATTGTTGAAGAGGTGTTAATTTGACTAGAGTAATTTAAAATAAATGGACCCATCTTTGCCTGTCTATAACATTTTCTCTAGGCAATTAATTGGAAAAATTGTTTCCGAAGTTAGTGGCAAATTTAATTCTGAATCGATTGATATTGGATTTGCATACATAGAAATGTGGCAAATATAAATAAAAGTGCGATCATTATGAGAAATCATATAAAGTCTTTTTCTGTCAGAGAATTTGTCGCCATTATTAGACTCAGCTTTCAAAAATTCTAACATCGGTTCTAAGTAATCAAATGAAAATCTGTATCCTCGTTTTTAAAGTAATTTTCACGCTGAATTGATTTGTACGTGACTTATAATTCTAGAAATAAGGGAAGTGTGAATAAAAATGGAATGTTTAGGTCAAATCATTTTTTGAGATGATTTTATTAAACTCAACTTCAACAATAAATAACATGATTGCTGAACATGTTCTCAAAAAAAACTAATGCAGGAGTTAGTGGCAAATTTCATTCTGAATTGAATAATATATGATTTGTCTACATAGGAATAAGGTAAATATAAATAATAGAGCAATATTTAGAAGAAGTACTTTCAAGTCATTTTTCTGATAGTAAAAATGTCGCGGTTATTAAGCTCAATTTTCATGAGTTATAATAACTTTTCTGTTTTTTGTCTTGTCTTTTTTGTAAAAGACGTTTTTTGCAGGATATATTTCTCAATAATTACCCAAACTTGAGGCGTAAATGTATGTCAAAACGAACTATATTTAATGAAAATTGAAATTCGAGTGGGGTCGTTCGTAAAACAGTCGGGGTAACCCTTCTTGGCATGTTTACATCTCAAAACCGTTTACAAACTAGCTCACTAAGTAAACAGATGCGTTTTTGGACAATGATTCGATTTACATATTTCAAAATTAAATACAAATAAGTAAAACGTAATTCTCCAATTAAAAAATTATGTTAGCTAAAATTTTTGAAAGGGCCAAGTTCGGTGTGGGTGATTGCATTCGGGAAAATGTTTTCGGGAAACTTACCGCATACTATGTAATAAATCGCGTTAGCACGTGCTTCACAATCTAAAAAGGAACCCGCTGTGCACGAACATTGTTGCAATACCTCCTAGATTCGAACATTTCGGCAGCGGCAGTTTTGCATTTTGCAACCTCTTACAAGTGCATTCATTGCGCGCCCAGCAATTGCCACATTACCACACCACTGAGCATTTCACATTTTGCATTTCTACAGCATACCCGGCAGCATAGTAGTAACGATAACAATCCTTAATATTGCCTAGAACTTGAACCTTCCTCGAATAATATTGAAATCGTGAAGTTTGTTATGCTTTTATTGCCAATTTATCGACTGAGTTGTTTCGATTCTTAGGAATTGTTATACATTAGACACAATCGAGTGCAATTGCCTGGCTGGGCAGAGTATTTTCAAGCGAAGTGTCTTCGAAGACGTGTCACAATACGCCAACGATAAGATTGTTTAATTGGTCATTGTCTCGTCATAGACGCGCGTTAAGCGAGAAAAAAGACGAGTCGGAAGGTCAATTATAATGTTTATCATATCTATCGCTACTGTATGCACTGTGCGCTGCTATTTAGTTCACTGGAAGTGACGGACCGAGAAAAATTGATATTCGAGTAGCAAAACATTCGTTTCGTGGAAACTCAAAGTGATTTCAATGATAATGAAATGGTTTTTATTATTAGAAAATGCAATTTCTCGTTTTAACACAATGTATGAAGAGAGGACTGCAATATAATAATTATAATTGTACTAATATTTATTTATTCTGTTTCAGGTGAGTTTCACAATTGATATTTTTTAAATTTGAGAAGAAATGGTAAGTGGTTTGCTGAAATATAATAATTTTTATGTACAAACTATTTGTAAATGAAAGTCGGGGTTTTAAGCTGAATTTTCACTTAGCAGGAAGATTTGATTCTTTTCGGAAATTATCTAAAACAATAGCTATATTATTTAAGAATAGTGCCTGAAAATTTCAAGTCGATAACTGCAATATTTACGAAGTTATTGCTCATAAAGCTCATAAAATTATATAGTATTCTTATGTTTACAAAACTTTAAACGCGATAGTCTCGCAACATCATTTTTCGATTTGTGTACACGATGGAGAAAATTCTACGGGACCGATTTCTCGAGGTGAAGGTACATTTTATAGATAATTAAATTCTCTAGAATATGACGACAATTGTTTTTTTGAAAATTTAAATTTTCATAGTTTTTTCATATTTTAAATTCAAATATTTAAGCGAAACATGTAGTTTGAATTTAAAACTATATAAAAACATGCAATTTTTACTTTTTATTGAAAATATTCGACGAGATGTTCAAGCAAATTTTATGTACATTTTTATACAAGTTATATACAAGTTATTAAAACTTGTTGGTACGCTGAGGAAGTAAAAAACGAGGCAATATAAATAACATCAACTTTAGGAACTTAAATATAGATTTTTTAATTTGTGATTACTATTTTAAGTTTCATGTAATAAATAATACAAAACGTTAAAACCCCGATATTCATATGTAAACATGGAATCTATTCTTAACAGCATCATTTTTACCATATAATAACCACATGTATGTTGCGATTCAGAAAGTCAAAGATTTACCTGCAAACTTAATAATTGCTCGTGCGGGTCATTAGGAAATCAATAGCATAGGAATCTAATATTCATTGTCTCCACAGTCTAACATACAGTCGTATTATAAACGCTAAAAGACGCCTTATCAATTTCATATTCCATTTCCTTGTCTCATGTTCGGAGGTTCGTGTTCAGTTGAACCGCAGTACTCGAATAATTCCCACTTGAGCTGAGCACTCCCCCAGCTTTGGTATGCCACAATACTCCAACTCCAATAATGCCTTTCCTTCGAACACGCTTCCAAAAGACTCGCACAGCACAGCAATGTACCGTGGTTGCTCAGTCCCAGTCCCAGTTTGCATCTACATCGTCGTTCGCGCAATTCGCTCGAGTATCGATTCCGATTCCGGGTAAATCGAAACCGTAATCGCAATTTGGAAATTCATGACTTCTCACACCTCCAGCGAGATTGTGTGCTACACAGCAACCGAATAAAAACAACGATGACAAAGTGGTTGGAAGAAGTCGCTGGCGCACGCTTCCCGAATCCCCAAGTTTAACTCCTTCAAACTTTCATTCGAATTTATTGATTCCCAGCGCGGGCAGGCAGCCCTGCGAACGGCCCATTGCGAAAGATTTGTGAATCTGAAGCTGGGGAAAGGCTTTAACTATTCAAATAAATTTAAATTTAATTAAATCTAATGCACCCGCAGCAGTAGCAGCCGGAATCGGATTCGGGGAATAAATCTTAGCTGGTGTGGGTCTAATCAGTATTAAAACAATCTATTAAATCAACCGGCATATATCCTTGTAACAATTTATGAGAAATTTACATTTTATTACTGCCTTTTTGGACTTTTAACAGGTCGTAGCTGTCTAGAGCTCCTCCACATCTAGTCTTAAAATAAGTTATTACATATAATTTCATTTCAGTAGTTTTAGTGAATTTCCGAGTAAGGGGCGTATAAGTTAGGGTATTATAAACTAGCCTGGAATTTAATATAGAGGATCTTCTCGGACATCTTGTTAGTGGCATTTTGAGGACAGTTGAGCGTGGAATTTCCGGGCGTATTTAGCCTAAAACTATGAAGTTGGGGATAATAAGGAATTTATGAGAACGCTCTAAGAATTGCTTTTTTGCGCAAACGCTATTAAAATACTCTGTAATGAGGCTATTTAGATGTTTCTAGTCATTCTAGACTTTTCAAAAATGCCTCAAACAAAGTGCAATTATGAATAAATTATGAGGCAGACGATTTTCTATAGCGAAATTTCTTACATGCTCCTAGGCCGTCAATTTTTCGGTGCCAATTCTGGGAATTCACTGAGGACATGCTCCAGGACTCACATTAACAGAAACTGCTCAGGCCTGCCTGAATTCGAAGGCTTCCGGGCGAGTTTAGCCTAAAATTACGAAGTGGAGGATAATAAAAAAATATGATAACGCTCTAAGAATTACTTTCTTGTTTAAAGGTTATTCAAGTACTCTTCAATGAGGCCTTTTAGATGTTTCTAGTCATTCTAGACTTTTCAAAATTAGCTCAAACAAAGTGCAATTATGAATTAAATTATGAGACAGGCGATTTTCGATAGCGAAATATCTCACACCCTCCTAGGCAGTGAATTTTCCGGTGCCACTTCTGGGAATCCAGTAAGGACACGCTCCGGGACCCGCATTACCAAAATCCGCCCAGGCCTGCCTGAATTCGAAGGCTACGTGCGTGTCGTAGATGCAACACGATGATAAAACTCGGTCCGTGGCCCAAAACGCAGAGAAGCGTAGAAAGATCTCTCCATACACCCGTTACGAACGTTTTCCTCTCCCAGTGACATTCATAATATATTGCCATGTATACCAAATGTTTTGATAAAACCCTCAGAACCATCACCTTCACGATATACACCATAAGACCTACGCAAAACGACGAAAACCTTTGCGTAGCTGCGGAATTATTATTCCACTCTCCAAGAAAAGACAAAAAAAAAAACGTTTGTGGCAACAAACCTTGGGAATCGCAAAGTGCGCGCTTGTTGCCTGTAGGGTATCGCCCGTTTTAATAATATTCAAAGTTGTTCTAGCCGTGGCAGGTCTCGTTGTTGCGTCCTGAGTGCCGCTTGAAGATTTTCGCAGCGCGGATTCGAGGACGCGGGAGCGCATCCTTAGAGACGCTTTACCCCTGAAGCGTTGTGCCGTTAAATGGTGGTGGTAGTCGATGCCACACTGTGCCTCAAAGTGTTTCGAATACCATCAGATACTAAAATGCGCTCGAATTGAGAATGATGCAAGATGGGTCATACAGCGTAATGCTCTGCATCGAAGCAAGTGTGAGGCGTTCGAAAGAGAGTGATAAATAACGCGTTATCAGCGGTAATAAACGAAAGGCGCCACAAAGGTCCGGAAGCATACAGTGCGCAATGCGTTTGCTTAGTGAATACGAACGGGCTTGAAGAATAAGCGTACTGGCATTCTTCTAGCGGGGTCAAGATGCGGGTTGTAAATGGTTAAAAGCTAAGTAATAAACTATTGGGTCTTAATTTAAGACTGACGCTAGTTGATTGTAATTCATTAGATAAAGATAAGAGGTTTTAAAGTTTCGAGTAATTATTTTCTCTTATCATGTTGCTTTGGGAGCTATTCCTACACTATGAAGAAACTTAGAAGCATTATGTACGAATTTACTTATTTCTATTGTGTGATTCACGAAATGTACTGTATATCGAGTATTGCTTTCTTTGGACTTGTTCGAAACATCACAGAATTTTCAAGAAATAAAGTGACCGTTTTTGGACTTGCTCAACGTAAACTCAAGCGCCGTTATTTTTTATCGGAATGAAAAAACTTAACAGTTTTTGCAAAGTTTATAAAAAATTGACGTGAATATGACGTCGAGTATTTTCAAGAAAAATTTAAAATATGCTTTTATAACGTTTTAATCATAAAGTGCATTTTTTGCATATAAAATATATAAAAAATAAAATATATTTTTTTCAAAAAAACCATTGACGTCATATTCTAGAGAATTTACCTAATTATCTATGAATGATCTGACATTCAAGTAAATCGACTCAGTAGAATTTTCTCAATCAAAATCAATAAAAATCTCATTACAAAATCGAAAAACATGTTGCAATAAAGTACTGATTAGTACGTGCAAAGAAGACATATTTTAAACATCTCCTACTAATTTACATAAATAGGTGCATGGTCTTGCTTGGCCACAATCAAACTTCTGCCTCAGAGCATCAGGCGACGCGTTACACGAACTCTTACCTCCGAACCGATGTACCTCGGTAATATCTAACCAAACCAAAGGTTCAAAGCATGAAACGGACTTAATTTTTCAAATATCAAGAGTTTCTTCAGTGAATATTGAAGTAGAACTTGAAGAGGACGAAGAAGTTTCGGACATCTCGGTCTCAGTAATGGTCTCAGTCGGTTCTGTGGAAGTTTGATGGCCATAGGTCTGAGGGTGGGTCAAACTATGTTTCTCCATTTTAGAAGAAGACTTCTCTTTGTTCTTCTCAATGTCAAGTTCGGATGTGTGTTCGGTGGGTGCCACAGGTTCAACAGACTCACTTGAGGGCCCTAAAGGCATCTTCATTCTTTCTTTCCATTCTCTTCATTCTTTTCAAAGGAAGACATCATTTCCGAAGCAAGGTCTAGGGTTAGAATATCTTCTCCGGGACGTTCGCTAGTTATACTGATAGTTTTCTAAGTTTTGGGACTATAGGGTGAAATTGGAGGTGGTCGCCTTTGTGGGAACGGAGGTCTTCTGTAAGGTGACCGACTCCAAGGTGGTGTAGTCGTAGGTCTATAAAGACCAGGCTAAAACAGTGGACTTGAACAAGGGGAATCCCCCTGGACGCATAGAAGGGCTTAGGTGGGGTATGGCACACCTAAATGTACATTAAAAACGGAAAAGTGGATTAAAATAGTTTATGATCATATGATCACATTATGATCACAAAAATTGTGCAGTATGATTATTACATGACCAACTGCATTAAAAGAGTAGGCATTCCGAATGTTTTCTGTTTGTAACATTCAATTATCAATATAAGTGAATATCTACTGAATGCAATCAAATCAAATCTCTACGTTTCGTAGAATCTTATTAAATTTCTGATGAAACTTGCGTTTAAACAATTTGTAAAACGTCATTTTCCTTTACAACTCCTGTCCTAATTCCTTGAAATATTTCATCCACCCTGAGAATGCTTTATAGATTGCGGTAATTCACTTTCCCCGTCGTACTTTGTTCCAGTTATTAATTATCCTCTTCATTTCATGCAGACAGCCATGAGTTTTGGATGTGAATAAATAATCAACGGCTCTATAGAATTGAAGATAAATAAAGAACACGGCCAGGGAAATTAATAACAAAAGATATCCTATCCGTTGCCTACGAATTCCACTTTTCCAAAGGAAGTCATTTCTTGTTAGAATATTATTAATTTATTTCGCTAATATTTGTTTTGAATTTCCTAGTAATTCCTAGGAAATTATATATAAGGCATTGGGCAATGATTATATGTAGGAAAATCGAAGGAAATGTGCGTGTTGACCACTCGTAAATAAAGAAATTGTGGAGGAAATCAAGCAAATCAATTTTTATCAAATAATAACTAAAACTAAAAGTATATTTTTAGTTGTGTCAGGTTTGAAAGCATTTTAACATTAATATATAAGCATTAAGCCGATTATTGAGTAATAAAAAAAAAGAAAATATGGCTTTATTAAGCTTTTATTGCCACTTAGCGGTAGAAATCGTTCGGCCTGGAGCCAATATATCATCATCCACATTTTTATAGATTGTATTTTATCTCTCATCATTGCTGGGTTTCATTTGGCGTGATAGTCGTATTGATCGTGAGCAAAGAGAGTAAATATAAGTGTTATTTGTCAGCTTTGCCGACCACATATTACGTCTTGCGAGGGCAGATTGTGGACGTTTTGGATTTCTTTCGGTTAGTTTTAGTTGTGAAACTTTCGGTATCAGTTGGCGGTAAGGTAAAACGACGAAATCGATAAGCAACTGTCCTGCTGGGAGATGCGGGCAGGCCTGGAGAGATAGAAGTGCCACAGAGCATAAGATGAGAAGCTTCGTCGTCGTAGAACTATTCAAAGTGTAGTTACAACGTGATTAAATTACGGAGTGCTTAGGTAATAATGAGCTTGATAATGAGAATGACTTTCTCTTTAATTATCTAAGACTTGAAAAGAGTTTTTTTGCTCTGCACCGAATTGCCTTTCATCATTTAGTCATTTAGATATAATTATAGTAAAATAGTTGGTTTACGAGATTTTCCACAAACTATTTGAAATTAAACTTCTATAAGCACGCTTGACTTGGTGATGTATATTGTTTGAACTTACGAAATCATGTTCCTTTGGTATCGGGATGTGCTACGACATTTCATAAATCTTGAGGTGGAACATTCCATGAAGTTGTTTACGAATGAAAAATATCAACATTTATCGATAATTTCATTTTCATTTTTCATTTTTTTGATATCGTTTTGACATGTCATTGACTTACTGATATATCGGAAAACGGAAAATATCGATTTCGACAAATATCGATATTTCATCATCGTCTGACATGTCTAGTAAGTACGCTTGATTTGGTGATGTATATTATTTGTACTAGCAAAATCATTTTCCTTTAGTATCAGGATGTGCTATGACATTTCATAAATCTTGTGGTGGAACATTGCATGAATTTGTTTATGAATGAAAAAATATCGATATTCATAAATATCGATATATCAGCCTCAAAACTCGATATTTATCGATAATTTTATTTTCCATAATATCAATATATCGATATCGAAATTTTTGATATCGTTTTGACATGTTATTGATTTATTGATATATCGGAAAACGGAAAAGATCGATTTCGACAAATATCAATGTTTCATCATCGTCTGACATATCTAGTAAGCACGATTGACTTCGTGATGTATATTATTTGTACTTGCGAAATAATTTTCCTTTAGCATCAGGACGTGCTATGACATGTCATGAATCTTGTGGTGGAACATTCAATATAGATGTTCATGACTTCTCTGCCTATATCTCTATCAATAGTCCAGTAATTCTGATGGACCAAATTATGAAAATAATGATTTAACAATAAGAATATGAGTTGTTTTACTTTATTTGTGTGGCCAAAAACTCGCCTTTTTGTTTTTAAATTGAAACATTGTGTGGAATATTTTTGTGTTGATAAAATGAACGAAATTATTTTGATTGAAACTCAACTAATGCAATGTACACATTTTATCAATCAATCAAATTTCATTTTCGTTATTAATTTGCGAAGCGGTACCACTATGTATTGCAGGAGCCGGTTCCGCCTTTGGCTTCACCATCGCCGCGCGTCAACGTTAATTAAATTGTCCAATTTGTGCGCGCGGTCGCCATCAGCACCACGTGCTGCAAACGCCAGCGAAACGAAAATTTCAGCTCTCTCGAAAACGTTCGGCGCTAAATCAAAAACAAAGCGGGAAAAACTAACATTAATCCTGGCAAACACGTATTGCATAACATATAATTACATTCATTAAAAACGGACGAATTCCAGCCAAATTTTACGAAATCATCAACTGACGGCGACGGGCTAACAAGTGCAAAATTTTCCCGAATTGGTGGGCTTTAGGGTTTAAAATCAACGAAGCTTTTGGTTGCTGATTGAATTCCACGTTCCACATTAATTTAATTGCTTCGACTGTCGACAGGCAGCACAAACAGCTCCACTTGTCTTGGTTTCTCTTTGGCCTTGATGAAATTCATCTCTATGAATAACTGCACGCATCTTCATAAAACCTTCTTTCTGTGCGCTTGTAAAAACAGTCGGTACCAGACTCAAAACGAATAAAAATCGAAAAAGTTTAAACGGAATTATGTAAACGTGCGAATGCTTTTAAATCGCGTCGGAAATCGTTAAAAAAAGCAACGAATTATGTTTTACAGATTTTATGCATGTTTTACCGTAAATTGAAAGCGAGGAATTGATTGAATATTTATGGGCTTCTATGTTTATATTAGTATGGCTTGAATTAACTCGTCAAGTTCAGAAATAAAACACGCCTAAATTAACAATAAATATAACAAGGGTTTATTTGTATAAAGACAAGTATAATTCAACACAAGTTTGACGCATAATTAAAATAATGGTAGATCAAGGGTATTCGCCAAGGGAGAACGGGAGAACCAAGAGTGTTGGAATTGAGTTTACAGGCTTCTTATTGGTTGAAACAATGTGGACTAATGTGGTGTGCTGCGATACCTAAGGGAAAGCGTCCATATATCTTTAGTAAAAAGGTGGTACCTTACCTGAAGAGAAGCAGCCAGGAGGAAGGCAGTCTAAAGCTGAAGGAAAATGTACCTGTTCCAAGATGGCAGTATCTTCTTCCATGAGAACGAAGGTAATGGCGGGAAAGCCTATCAACTGAAAAGAACATATTAGTAAATCATGGGCCTACTAATTGCTGAAGGCCTCGAAGTGTGCTGATTCAGGTTTGAAACTTCTCAGTAGGTGAAACAATGGAAAGAGAGGAGTGGGAACGGAACTCGAAGGAAAGCGATCAGCTATTCTAAGGAGGAAGGAGGTATATATACCTGGAGCGAAATGAGGAGGAATTACCAGAAGGTAGTAGGACTGACGGGAGAGTCTTACAACTGGGAAGAACATAGTAGTAAGTCGTGGACCTACGAAACAGTTTATATAGAAGAATAGAAGAACAGAAGAAGATTTGGTGTTACCGGAAAGGAACCGACAAGGTATTTCAGAAGAAAATTTAGTTCGATACCTGAAAGGCAATGACCAGATATTAGGAAGAAGGTAAAAAGGAAGGGAATGGTCGAAAACTGGGAAGAACATGTTAGTAAGGATCTACGAGCACCTACGAAATTGTTTGTATAGAAGAAAAAGGATTGTGGGGATTAAGGTTCCAAGCTTTACAGAAAAGGGAGCAGAGGAGGGGGATGTTACATGAAGGCAGGCTTCCATACATTCAAAGAAGTTCACGTAGTTCAAGTTCAGAGTAGTTCTTTATCTGAAGGAAAATGATCAGGTATCCCAACAAGGAAGGTAATGACGAGGAAATAAACAACTGGGACACGATGTAGTAGAAATTTATAGGATTAACAAATTTGAATAACGGATGAAGGTAATAAAAATAACGTAGTTGAAAAGATTATAAATAAAGAACACAAAGATTACAGAAAGAAGAATAGACTTTAATTTGGAATTCAAAATGCCTTCAAACTGTATATATTTGCCAGTTCAATTATCTCTTAAGTCTGTAAGTCATAAAGTCATACAGATTATAAGTTATTATAATACTGACATACTTAGCATAAACTGATGGCATGCCAATTTGAAATCTAAACAATTCAGAGCCTTTAATAAATATGGAATGAGCATAACCCAGTTAATGGATGTTGATTTATCGCCCATTTTTGGGGCTTGTTTAATATGACAAACGAGCGTAATGGAAATAAAAATTCCAACATCAACATCGACAATTACAAATTGAAAACAAATTGAAAGGGTACGCGGCGCCATAAATACGACAATTAACACCCAGCCGAGACACAATTGTCCTCATTGCGACAATTCGCAACTTGTTAGACATTGCGAGCTAGCAGTTATTTGCCAGCCTGTCTGTCTAAAGACAGACAGACAGGGCCGCCAGTGTGTATGCCGCCTCAACTTTCAACTTTACTCTCCGTGATCATGCTCCGGCGGCGCGGCGCGTTGACACTCGTGACTGAAATTGGAGTGCGTTTGCCGGCAGCAGGGGCGGCCGAAGACATCGCAATGATTCGCGTAGAAATATTTTATGCATGAAAGCGTAGTTGGTAGTTTAGTTCGGTGTGCTTGCTTGCCACTGCAAACTGTCAAGCACGCCGCGAAACTGGAAAGCGTTTAAAGCGTTGTAAACATTTTAAGCGCACGGCTGTTTGTAGCTTTTATGCGGCTGCGGAAAGAGTTGCCGGAGATGCAGGCGAAGAGATGCTGCCACGAAGACATCTGCGCGGCAAATGTATAAATGCATAACTGTATTGCGGTTGTGATGCGCTCCTCTGCGTCATATTAATTTAACTGCTCTTTGCGCTCGTCCTGCATGTGTTTTACGACTTGTACGACTGGGTGGTATGCATATGGGTATATACATTAACCTATTTCTCGGTCAACACCAATGTTTATCATTGGTATGATAGAAAAATGTGTAATGAGTAGTTATTTTTTAAAAGTTAAGCGTGTATATTTAAAATTTTAAACTTACTCTTTTAGAAAACTTTATTTTTCAAGTGACTTTTTGAAATAACTTCTTATAAGAGGATGAGCAGCTTCATTGCGAAACGGCAACGGAAATAACTGCTCTCTTCTAAACGAATCTATGATGAATACCAAATGATTTAAAATTTACCTGCAATATCACTGTGTGCGCTACGAAACGTGTCACGTCAAAAAGCTGATTCGATTGATGCCAAACTTAAATTAATCCTGAACTCTCACCAAAATACAACTGTAACTGGAAAGCCCAAAGTTTCATATGAATTTAGTAAAAGTTATAATAATCTTAAAATATATAAAATCATAACATGCCCAATATCCCTTGCAAGACTGGATCAGTCAGAAACTTGTATGGGTTAGTAAATGACCCTCGTGGCATCGATTCTCTATCACTGCCCTAGTCGATAAATACTCTGGTAAATACAAAATTATTTAAAATTTACCTGTAATATCACTTTGTGCACCACGACGAGTCAGAAAAAGCTAATTCTATTGATACCAAACTTCATACATTATCACTATTGTAATTTTTTATAATGTGAAGGTTTAGGACAAGTTTGTAATGTACTAACTTGTCCTAAACCTTCACCAAAATAAATCTTGACCAGGAATTACGCTCCTTTCATAAAAATTTAGTAAAATGCATATTGTTAAAGCAATAACAACTTTAATCGCTTGCGATACATTGAAAATTCAATTTTTGAAGCAATTTTAAACTTTTCCACCCAATTAAAATTCCCACATTTTCCCACGAGGGATGCACGTACATAATTTTACGGATTATGTTGTCATCTCACATTTATCTGCGTAAATTCCATGCCCATACTTTCTCCGAACCGCGGCTTCCTGAAAGCATCAAAGTTTCACTTGACTGAAGATTGTGTCGCAATTTATATCCCCCAAATGCATTCAAAAACCACACTTTTACGAGCGTCTGTAAAGCCAGCAAACCGTTGCGCCGAAACGTCTACATTCTTAATTGCTGCATGCGGCTGGAAAATGTGGAAACGCCAACAAGTTCGATGTTTTACGCGCCGCAAATGAGGCGCATCCATGGATAATTGTCATGTTTTATTAACGCATTGCAGTCGAGGCAAGTGTTTGTCGTAATTAATATTAGTCATTATTTGTGATACAGCATGTTGCCTACTATCTAACTTTTCATATAAAACTGTGCGAACAGCGCCAGCGTAGACGCTCGCTTGTTTCATAATAAATCAGTGTCAAATTATCGGAGATTATATCTTAATTATATATGGAAAGATTTGGTGATCGTCAGGCTTATTATCTCGGCTGTTTTGTGGGATTGCTAGTTAGAGGTTCCCGTCGTGCATACCCTGTATAACATTGTTAGTGGTTATTAGGAATTGGGACGGTTTTGTTGTATACGACAAGTGAACGATTGATGGCAATGGAACCAACTGTGTTCGATGCCCTCTAACGAACTGAAATACTGGATGAAACTTTCACCGAAAGTTGGGCGGGCACCTACATGTATCAAATACAATTGGTATTCTAACATAATTGAGAATTATGGAGTTTTGAAGATTTAATTTATGTGTGGGACAAATTGTCATTGGTTAATAAATTTATTTTTCTTATATATCAGGTATAACTGGCTGTCATAGAAAGACGCCAACAATTTTCCGCTATAGGCAGGTTTTACTTAAATACAGATCAACACATATAGCAACGGGGGGGGGATTACTAAATGTCATAAGATTAAGAAGGATATTCATTATGACCCTGAAGTTGAAGAAGATGCTGAGAAAGGACAGGTGGAGTTGCGAAGGATCTTTACATTCAAGAAGCTTGAGACAGAATATTCTTATTGGTAATCGTGTTCTTAATAACTTAAATCGTTGTTGTCAGAATTCTAATAGTACGGAAGAGGATGATAAGTCTTCAAACAAATCCACGACAACTTCGGAAGTTTGTGGGGGGAAATGATGGCACTGATTGCCATGTTGATAGTTGTGGAAGTGATTTAAGTGGTCGTAGGAGTGAATGGGAATAAAATGGACATGGGGATAGAACCAGTGATAATCATAGTTATAAAAATGGTCATGACAATCGAAAAAATAGGAATGAGGAAAATAATCATGAGGACCAGAGTGTCCATAGTCAAAGTTGTCCTGGTGATAGTAAACATGGTGAGAATAGTGCTCATAGTGAGAATGGTATCTACAATTAGTTCAGTCTAAAAACAACTGGAACGAGTTGGATATCAAAGAGAAGATAGCCTTCATGTCACCGGACCTAGTGATCAAATTGAAGGACTATATATGGGGAGCCAATTTGAAGAATTCGCAATGACTAAACCTCAACTTGAAGATAGGTCGCAACTAGTAATGAAACGGATAGGAGATGACCAAGTAACAAAAGGTGACAAGAACGCTGGAGAGCCACTGAACCAGTAGCCTTTTATCAGCGAGCACCATTCAGTCTTTTTTCATATGTTTTAGAAATTGTTTGATTCAACGTCTTCTCAATATATAAAAGTACGTGCTCTAATAGTAGCTTGTTGTATCCAGCTCCTAATGAATTTGGTATAAGATTACTTTACAATTTGTTGATGAGTAAAAAACACAACAAAAAAACAAGAGTTTTTTACTCATCAATAAATTTATTCAACATGTTCTATCAACAAGTGACAGAAGACTCTTTCAAATATATTACTTTACAACTCTTTTTCTAGTGTCCCAGTGTGCGACAGAGCTTCCTTTCCGCACATGCATACTGAACATTTTATTTATTAGTGTGCCTTGCGATAAAATCGACCAAAAAAAACACGAAATTTCAAAATTCCAAGACGGTCACGGACCCGGACCCCCTGACCATAAATATCGAAAAAAGTCCAATGTAATCAAGATTCCGTATATTGCAGATTGCTAATATAGTAGATTTCACTGTAGTAACATTTTGAAAAAAGAAATTTCAAGGTTTCTCTTTATTTTTCCAATATTTTGCTTTAAGATGAAAAAATTGTTACCAAGGCTCAAATTTCATTCAAATCCCTAAAAGCCTGCCAGGCCAAATATTTTGAATTCTTTGACAGGTGAGAAATGAGCACTCTTTCACCCCTCTCGTAGCAAAATCGAATAGCACGTAAAACTGTGAAGTGTATTAATCACCAAATCAGAGTGTCAGTACTTCAGGGAAGCCTTTGACGCCACAATATTTTCGTATTTCTGTGTTTTTTCCTGCCACTCCCTTGACACACGTCCTCCAATATGTGCAACGTGCTCTCGCGACAGTAGCCAACATCCCCTTGAACATGTCTTTCATTTGCCGAGCTTCACTTGGATTTACTTAGCCATGCGACCGTGTTTACTTTAAACGAGACACGTGATTGATTACGTGCTTGTGGTGTGTCCTTATTATTAATATTAATACGTTGTGTGTTTCTTATTCCTCGCTTGCGACTTGTTGGTCTAAGTGTTTGTAACATCGTAGTATCGTAGCATTCTGGGAAAATCTGGGAAAAGTGTGTGTGCAATATTCGGAGTGGAGCACGAGAAACATAAAGGGATGGCAGTGTTTGGTGTGCAAGCGTGCCACGTGCAAGCGCGCAATTCACATGCGCTTTATTCATTCGCATGCATGTGCTCGCGCATAATGCAAGGGGATACAGATGGCGATGAGTCGTACGTCCCATCGAAAACTAGGACACGCGTCCTCTGTACAATGGTGTATCCTTGTGTCCCCTAGAGGTTCGTCGGGAATTGTCGTGTAAAGTCCACGTGATGTCTCTATTCAAAAAACCTGCTTCCTATATCGTCGAATTTTTATCGGATCACATTTATTGGGGTTAATTTAGGCGAAGTGGAATTGGAGTGAGTTAAGATTAAAGTCCTCTGGAGGGTATGTAAAGTATGTCATAGGTTAGAAATGTGAAGAAGGGTAAATTAGGTTATAGGTTTCTGATTCACTAGTCAGGTAATATTGGTCAGATTATATTAAGGTAATATAAACCGCCTACAAAAATCGACAAAAACGTTTTTGTCGATATCTGCAGCATTTCTTGTCTTTGTGATTTATTGTATGAGTACTATTGCCAAAAATTGAAAAAGAATCACTATCCATTTTTTTTATATTTATCGTGGCAGCTGTGATAAATGTACAAGCTATCCCTGCGTCTAAAACCCCCGAAAATCATAGAATTCAGTGTAAGTGTGCAATTTGGTGGACGTGATTTCCGGCCAAACGATGCCCGAATTGCCGATTTTTTTTCGACTGGTCTACAACGCTTGGTAGCTTGCAGCCACTATATCCTCGAATGCGCGTAATCGAAAATCACTCAAAGCATGTCTCTCTCACTCTCTGCCGCGATTTTTTGAATTTAGGGAAATATACGCCAAAATATAAGAAAACATGTTTAAGTGTGCCTAAACAACTGATTGTTGTAATAAAGTTAAACACATCGGTAGTTCGAAAGCTGAAAGGATTCGGGAATTGGCACGCTATTTCTTTGGAATTTCTGGGGAATATACGCTAAAATATAAAAGAGAAAACATGAGACGATGAGCTCAAACGACTCATTTTCGTAAAAGAAAATGCATCTAAACATATCGGGAGATCGAAAGCTGTAACGATTAGAGAAATAGCACGTGATTTTTGAAGTTTTGGGAAATATTCACCAAAATATAAGAAAAAATGTGTTCAAAACGCCTTATTTTCGTAAAAAAGTTCGTTTAAACACATCAGAACAACAAATCTGTTACACTTCGAGAATTGTCACATGATTTCTCAAGTTTGGGAAATATTCACTAAAATACTCGTTTAAAACTCGTTTTAAAACCCGTTTAAAAACATCCGGAAATCAAAAGATGGAACCATTCGTGAATTAGAACTCGATTCCTGAAGTTTTGGGAAATATTCGTTAATATATATGAGCAAAACGTGCTTAGATATGCTCAAAAGTCTCATGGATGCAAAAAATACGCCGAAACACATCAGGAGATCGAAAGCTGTAACAGTTCGGGAATTGGTACACGATTTCTGAAGTTTTAGGAAATATTCGCTAAAATATAAAAGAAAATGCTGAAACAACTTGGTTTCGTAAAAAAGTGAGTTTAAACTAAATTTATGGGTACAATTAAATAACATATTCCAAACTTACAAATACTTACATAAATTATATTGGAAATCCAGTCATAACTATACACATAAATATTTTTCTCACCTACAACGCCCGTTAGCTCACCGCTATTTATCTCCTCGGATGCGCTAATCGAAAATCAAAAAATCTCAGCAAAAGCGCCTCCCTTTCACTGCCGCATTTATTCACACCTGAAAGCACGCACTGCCAAGAACAAAAC